>CM038220.1:14167813-14300709 GCA_021442155.1 Cymbidium sinense | reverse complement strand
ATGCATTGGATAGCTACCATTATCCCAGTTATGAAGAAGAATGGTCAAATCCGTCTCTACATTGACTTCCGGACCTAAATAAGGCGTGCTCAAAAGATGACTTTCCACTTCCAATATCAGAACTACTAGTGGACAATACCTCCAACTATGACATGTTCTCATTTATGGACGGATCGTCAGGATACTACCAAATCAAAATGGCACCTAAAAAACATAGATCATTTAAAACACCTATTGGCATCTATTGCTACACAGTCATACCCTTTGGCTTGAAATATGCTGGAGCTACATACCAAAGAGCCATGATGCATATTTTTGATGAGTTGATCCATTAAAAGGTGGAATGTTATGTTGGGGATTTGGTAGTAAAATGCTTGAAATGTGAAAATCACTTCAAAGACTTGGGAATTATACTGGAGAGAATCAGAAAATATGATCTCAAGATGAATCCTCTAAAATGTGCGTTCGGGGTATCCTCCAAAAAATTCCTAGGGTACATTGTACATCATAGAGATATTGAAATCGATCTTGCTAAGATCAAGGCTATTATGGAGATGCCTCCACCAAAAATTTTGCATCACCACGACTTTACAAGGACAGATTCATCCATCATTTATATATCAAACTTATCGTGATGCTATCAAATTGATGAAAAGGTTGCTCCATTAAAGTGGGATAAGGAGTGCCAAGAAGCCTTCACAAGATTAAAAGCTACTTAAATACACCAATCATTATAGCGCCTACTCCCAGGAAGCCCCTCATTCTATACACAGCCACATTAGAAGAGTCCCTTGGAGCATTATTGGAATAACACAATGAAGAAAACAAAGAGAATGCTCTTTATTATATCAGTCGGAGGCTGATTGGAGAAGAAATGAGATACTCTCCGATAGAGAAGTACTTTTTAGCATTGATCTTTGTAGTCCAAAAGCTTCATCACTATATGTTATCTCACAAAATTTCCATCATCTCAAGGATTGAGCTGCTGAAGTACTTGATGACAAGACCAGCATTGACAAGTCGCTTGCAAGATAGGCAATATTGCTTCTACAATTTGATATCATATACATTTCACAAAAAGCAGTGAATGGACAAGTCTTAGCAGATTTTCTTGCTGCACATCCCATCCCTATGGACTCTTCCCTTAACAATAATTTGCCCGATGAGCAAGTTATGCTCATTCATGAAAGAGAAAAATCACAAATTTGGAAAATGTACTTTGATGGAGCCTCATCGATCAAACAAGTCTAATATCTAAATTTTCAAGAGTAAGCAGAATCAACATCATCTTCATAACGCCGTAAGGAGGGATAATGAGACGATCATATGGATCCAAGCCAAGAATTAATAATGAAGTAATATGAAGCATTAGTGGCGTGTCAAGAAGCTATATTCATAGGCATTCAAAACTTGCATATTTTTGATTCTCGCCTTATTATAAATCAAGTACTTGGCATCTATAGAATCAATAAGCTTGAGTTAGCTTTCTATCACAAACGAGTTCTTGAGCTTATGAAGTAGATACCAAATATCACACTAACTCGAGTCTCTCAATCCGAGAATAATAAAGCCGATTACTTGGCAAAATTAGCCAAGAAAATGGTAAGTATGAATGGTGATTATTCATGATCTATATTTACTGATGAGTCTAGCCAAGAAAGTATCAATCGTGAGGGGTTACCAAATTTAACATAGTAGGATGTGACTCAGGTTTCTCCTCATACTCCCCAAAATCAACAAGAAGTTGTATCAAGAAGAGCTACGAATGATATTACTTCAGAGAAGCAGTGTGAAGCCTTTATTGTAGAAGAGCCACATGATTGGAGGCAACCCTTCATCGACTACTTTAAAGAATCCAAATTACCAAATAATAAATCACTGACAGTTCAAATTGAGAAGAGGATGTTAAGCTATGCTTTTTTCAACAACACTTTATATCAGATCTTGTGAACAAATGTGGCTACGATGCCTAAATGCATGTAGAAAAGTGATGGTTGAAGTTCATGAAGGACTTTGTGGTGCACATCAGTCAAGTCCCAAGATGGCAGTAAAGATCAAAAGGATGGGCTATTATTGGCCATCTATGGTGAGAGAATACATCAATCATGCTAAGAGGTGCCATGAATGCCAAGTACATGAGAATATAATTCATCAACCTCCAAATCCATTACACCCAACAATAGCATCCCGCCATTCAATGTACATGTAATGGACCAATTGATCCAATTGTACTGGACACTTCATCCTAAGAATGATGATTATCTCTAAATGGCTCCATTTAAAGAAGTTACCGACCGAAAGTGATCAACTTCTTCACATAATATGGTCTATAGATTTGCGTCGTCAATAATTCATAATGGGACAACCTTTAAAAGTGCAAAGATTTATAGATTCATTGATCGACACAAAATTGATTAGCGGTAGTCTTTAATATACAATCCAAGAGCAAATGGTTTAGCAGAAGCTTTCAACAAGATATTGGTCAAACTGGTCAAGAAGATTCTCACTAAAAATAAGAGAGAATGGCATACCAAGGCTCTAATAGTACGATCGAACCACCTACAATATGGACTAAAGCTACTCCTATTCATTGGTATTTGGAAATGAAGTTCTTCCACTTGAAGTTGAGTTGCCTTCCTTCGTAGCCATCCAATACAATCTAACTAAAGACGCTCCCGAGAATGGAGGAACTCGACGCTTGATGATTGCAAGCTCATCAAAAATCTAGAAGTCTATCGAGCAAAGATGTCCAGGGCTTTTGACCATACGGTGCAGCCTTGAACATTTGAAAAAGGAGAATTGGTTCTGGTGCTGAGAAGACAAATTATCCCCAATCAAAAATTTGGTGGCAAATTTGAGCCTAACTGGGAAGGCCCTTTTGCCATTGAAAAAGTGTACTAAGGAGGGGCATACCAACTCATTGGCCAAAAGGGTGAAAGACCAATGCCACCAATTAATGGTCGATACTTAAAAAAGTATTATACATGAGAAATACATTCTCAAATACAGAAACCCCTACAAGATAGGGTATTTTTTTAGTATATCTATTTAGGTCATCGTTTCATGCCGAGATCCCTAAATAAATATACTACTCAAATGAAAACTTTTTCGTGAAAATTCTCCACAATTTTAGATTTCTATACATAGATAAAATCAATATTACATGTCAAGATTCTATTAAGAGCATATCAACTCAAATATTGAAGTATTTGCGCAATTTCATCTGAAAAGTACCTCTAAATGTGCTTTAGAATTCCCCCTACAAGATAGGGGCATTTTTAATTTATATTAAGTCTATTTGAGTTGACATCATGCTATAAGACGAGATCCACAAATACATCCTGATTCAGGTTGACATCAAGCTTTATGCTGAAACCCATGAATATATCCATAATTATTATTGTTAAGTTGCAGGTTCTTACATGAACAAAAAAGAATCTATTGCTATGTAGGAAAAAGACAACCCTAAAATGTCAAAAAATTTATTTCCTAGATTTGCCAAAATTTTGGATATCAAGCTGGAAGAACTCCCAATTTTAGAACTTTCAATCAACTGAGTTGGAAGAACATCAACTTTTACATCCTGAAGTCTAGGACACAGATGGGTCTAAAGGTCGAACTCAACAAGCCTACAAATGGTTGAGTTGCTGATGCTCTCCTCACTCAACAAGCCGTAAGAAAAGGCTGCAGTGAAAGAGCTCCAGTTCGTTAGTCTAATGACAAAACTACCAACCCATCACAACTTATGTTGAAGACTCGAGTAGGTTCTAAAGGTCAAACTCAACAAGCCACAAATGGTCGAGTTGCTGACGCTCTCCTCACTCAATAAGCCATAAGAAAAGGTCACAGTGAATGAGCCCCTGCTCATCAGTCCAATGATGATAGCTGTCCAATCTCAAACTAGATACAACTTAGTGATTATAAGCAATCAGGATCCAAGAGATCTTTCTTATTGATCGACAAACCAAGATAATCTGAGGAAACTCTCAATACCTTAAATCAATTTATATGTTGCCCACAGGGTGATATCTCAATTTTTTCTCAAATGATCTGATCAGGCTTAAAGCGTAGATCAAATCCAATCTCCTCATCAAGTCCGTCAAAGCAAAAATCACAGGATCGAGGAAGCAATTCCATAGTTCATACAAAGTCGATGACCGAACTAAAGGAATTTCATGGTTATTCAGCCTGTTAATGAACACGTTGCTAGACTAATAACTCAACATTGATCCTATATAAGCGGAAGGGTGATCTCAGATGCACCCTTCAATGAATATCAAAGCAAGCATGGATTCATGGTGTAAATACACTTCCGACCAATATAGACAAATCAGTCCTTCATCAAGTCCGGCTGCTTAAAGCTAGGAAGGAATTTCAACCACCAAGCACCTAATAAACCACCTCTGGAATCCTTCATCAAAACAAATAAACCAATTCCTCCATCAAACCCAACCCAAGCATGAAGCTTGTGTTGGAGGAAACTCAAATCTACAATGACATAAAAGAAAGAGATCTTCAAAGAAAGTCATCAGATAATAGATTGTAAGAATCTTACCTTATTCGACAAGTCGATTCTCGACAAATCGATCAATATCATTTAGCATGTCCTAAATAAGGCATCATACTAATGACAAATATATCAAAAGCTCGTAGTTTGCAATCGGAAAATGATCTAAGTTCTCTAGCCCCAAAAGGTCACAATTTTCAACAAATGTGACTCACTCCATGCAAAATCATATTTGTTGGGCATTTGTTGACCTCTACATATGTGTCATAAATCAAGACAAGCCACAAGTTTAATTTGAATGACTTCAGAGGTGTCAGCGTGTAAATTGGGGCTCAAAATGCATTAGATGTCATTGAAAATGATCGAAATAACCTCCGATTGATGAATGGATTTTTCCATGACATCGTAATATGCTCAATATATAAATATTGCATAATCTAACGATCAACTAATCAAGCGAAGGTCACGCGCTATCAGATCGAGGCACGTAGTAACCACTCGCTTCATGAAAGCATTTCATTAGCTTCAAAATATTAAAACTATCAAATGAGACCGCCCATGCTCCCAGTCTGCAAAATGTCAAATGATTTGAAATGACAACATGCAGATCAAGGCTGAAATACATAGGACGTCGCCAAAATCAACCAAAAATGACCTCCAATCGACTTTTGCCTCACATTCGTGACATCAAAATTGGTGTGATATAAATATTGACTTGATGATCAATCGATCAAGTGATCGAAGTCATCAACGCTGCACGCATATTGAGGTGGAGTACGCGCAGTAATGAACCTCCATTCTCAAAATTGATTATACCGGCTTTTAAATGTCAAAATCTATCAAGTACTATTCACATTCATGAGTGCATGAATGTCAAGCAAGTAAGCACATTTTGAGTAAATTGACGGATTGATTAAATAAAATCAATATCTGATATATATATTGACAAAAAATATAAACATATCAATATTTAATTTAAAAAATTAATAACCTAATTAAATCCCACCTCTACCCAATTCTCTACCCACTGCCTCCTCTTCACGCCAAGGCACATCTCAATGATCCCCTTTCACACCTAAATCCCTCTTTCCTTATTTATTCTAATCCAAAACTTTTATTCTCCATTTCAAATGAACCATTTCCATTTCTGAAATTCACTTTTCATTTTCATTTATGATCTTCCTTCCCTCACTTTTCCCAAAATCAAAATCACTCTTCCATATCTAAAAATTCCCTCATTTTTCCTAATCCAAATTTCAAATTTGCTTTGCCAAAATTTGAAAATTTTCGCTTTAAATCGGGAAGAACAAAGAATCTTTCTTTTGATGTCACACTCAAGATTATCCTTCCAATTTTGCTTTGCTACAAGAGGAAGCAACACCCAAGAGGTTAAGTTCTTCTTAGTCTCAGCCTCCTTGCATCACCCTTCCAATCTTAGCTCACAGAATCGAGAAGCAACACTAAAAGCGTTCTTCTTCGCTTTAGATCACATTCCTCGCATTAACTCTTCAAATTCACCTCGTCGTAGCTAAAGAAGCAACACCGTCAAGAGGTTCTTCTTGTTTAGCATATCCAACCCCATCCCTTTGCCAATCTTTGCATAAAAAAATGAGTCAAAATATGAGATTGTGGAATGTGGATATATATACATGCTTGTTTTTTTCGAAGTCTCGCGTCTAAGAGCATGACGAGATGAAAATGATCAGGGTGTCACAAGACACCGCCGCTATGCTCATGAGATGCATCAAAGCCAACATCCGTTAGATGTCACTCCCCAAAGCAATGTCGCCAAAATTTTAATTTCTAGACTTAGAAGAAAAATAAATGAATACACTTTGCAATTTCTCTCCGTTTCAAGATCTTGTTGCCCATAGAGAGAAGACGGCTATGGTCGAAGACACCACTGCCACGCTCATGAGGCGCATCGAGAGCCAAAACACTTAATGCAACCCCCGGGATGACGGAGGTCGCCAAAATTGCCAAATCTTTGACTAAAAAATGGGAGAGTGAAATAACCGGCTTAAGAACGCTTAAGGAAACCAACTAATTTTAAACTAAAAGCCAAAAAAAGGGGAAAAGTAAAATGACATACAATAAATATAAAAGTAAAACAAAAAAGAGGGGTGAAAAGCACTTATGAAATTTATCTGAACAGAGTTGAAATCCACTAAACTTTCTAACCATTCTCTTTCAAATGCTCCAACTCCAACCATTCAAACAAATGGAATGGAATGTGATACTCCCTCTTCTTATTTATAGAAATTAGAAGGATAGTGAAGGGTCCACTTTCAAAAGAAAAGAGGGAGAAAATGAATGTAGGAAAGTTCAATAAAAGAGAGGAAAAATGAATGTAGGAAAGTTAAAAAAAAGATTGAAAATGAAAGCTACTTTGAAAAGTCTTCTTTAAAACAACAAATTAAATCTTTGAATCTATAGCTTCAAAACAAGGCTCACCAAATCAACTCTTTGTACAAGATAGAATGTGATACCAAATAAAATCTATAAAACCATATTTCCTTAATCAAAAATTAAAGAATTTTATTCCGATTATGATTTTCAAAATCAATGATTTCAATTAGATGAAATTATCTAAGTTATAAATACCATGTGCTCAACATGAGACTTCAAGTGTAAATTTTAATGTTTGAAAAGGCATGACTAAATTAGAATCAATTGAATATTAATTTAAAAATCTAATAAGATATTAGATCAATAAAATGTCTTCAACTGATTAAAACACATCATAAGCAAAAAGAATTAATAAAGGCATTCTTAGATACACCGCATGGTCCCACACTAATAATTCTATTTGAGTGTCCAGGATGTTGGGTGGCTTTCCTCTTAGTTTTAGACTGGGTCCGTAACAAAATCTAAAATCTATTATAAAATTTCAACTCGGAAATATCTAAGAAATTTATTCTGGGACGTAGATCTAATCCTCTATTAGCAAAGTTGGATCTAAAGCTCTTAAATATATTCAATTAATCAATTTTTTATATCAAATTAAGTAACAATCTAAAATCACTTAAATGAAATTTTATCATTAAAAGCTTAAAGAAAACTCAATCTATTCACCTTCTGTAATTATTTATCGGGGGTGAAAAATTAAGAAAACTTTAGCTCACAAAGGAGCCAATGTCAAATCAAGTGTTCTATTATGTTCACTCTCAATCAATCTTTTGCTAGTAAGGATGTGGCTCATATCCTCTAACTTGCCAAGAGACTCATAGCTACCACTGTAGTCCTGACATGGTGGTTTGGCCAATCAAGCTCCATTATATTACGATCAGATCCAGTAATGCTCCCCAATGGCTCTATCCTTTGAATCATATAAAACGATAACAACCCTCTCATAGCTAAAGTAAAATTAAGATTGTCTCCTGAAAACACCACCCGTCTACAAGATTTCTTGGATGACGAAGTCATGTGTCAGATAGGATCCTTCTCGTCGACTACCTCCTCTAACTAAGTAGACTGGACCGCACGTCGGATGAAACCATGGGATCTAGATCTGGCACATTATCATTCCCCCAACCATCCAGTTTAAGCTGAAATGATTAATTTCATAAATTTAAAATTCTTAAAACTCCATATTTTGCTACTATAAGCTATGCACTAAGCAATCTAATGATTAGCCTTAATCGAAAGTTCTCTCTCACTTATTGGGAGGGGTAATTAACTATAGGCTTGCCCAGAAACCCGGAACCAGATCTAATGTTCTCACCAAATGAGGATGAAATCTCAAGGTCTTATCTACTATTCCATCTTCTAAAAATTACATCTCTGGGTAGTAAACCAACATCTGTTAGACGTCACTCCTCCTAATTGAAATGCTGCCAAAAGTTTTACAAAATTCTAGACTTAGAAAAAAAAAGAGAAAAAGAAATGAAGATACATATTGCGTTGCATTTCCTTTATGTGTTCAAGACTTAATGCCCCCCATAATATAGGGAAGAGAACTGGGTCATAAGACACCACTGCTATGCTCATTGTGGCATACCGATAAAGTAAAATACTGATACTACGTGATACGATGAGATCGCCAAAATTTTATCAAATTTTAAGACTTCAATTTAAAATTAATTGATATTAAATTAATGGCATAAAAGTCTTAAAACAAAATGAAATGAAAAAGGAATGTGGAGTTCACATGTACCTTAAAGTAATAACCGAGAGTGCTCAATAAACATATTATTACCCTACAAAATGTGAAGGTGAATTTAGTCACTTAATTTATTACTAAATGAGTGCTTGATTCATTGTTTAATAGGTTCAAACAAATGAGGATACTCAAGTTAAATGCAAGTGAAACTTGGGGAGGTAAATACTAAACTCATAAAAGGCTTGTAATAAATTTGAAGTCTAATTTTCAAATAAATAAGGAATTTGATATGAAGTTAAGGATGAATCTAAATTGGGTCTAACAACTCTTGTGGTAGAAAATGTGAAAAGTCCTTAAATGATAAAATTAGAGAGGCTTGAACCTTTCTTTTGGGTGAACTTCGTACATATAAACTTGTATGAATACAAGTACATGAAGCATGCCCTCGCACATATCTTATAGCCACTCAATAAATATTCCAAAATACATAAATGCTTGAATGAATGTAAATTCATTACACATATCTAAAATGAATATGTTGTTATTCAAAGATCATATAAACTTTCAAATGATCGCCAACGAATCTACAATTATTTGTACAAGGCATGTAGGGTGACACTAAATTAAATGTTGCACGAATGAAGGAGCTTTCCTTCAATACAAAATTTAAAAAATTTCATTCTAATTATGATTTTTAATGTTAATGATTTCATTAATTAGATGAAATTATCTATTTATAAATATATATGCTTGGACATAGAGATTTAAAGTGCAAATTTTAATGATCGCATGTGCTAAATAGAATCAATTAAATATTAATCCAAAAGATTTTAATGTTAGTGATTTCATTAATTAGATGAAATTATCTATAAATATAAATGGCCGGACATAAAAATTTTAAAGGCAAATTTTAATATCTAAAAAGGCTGTGTAGGCTAAATAGGAATCAATTAAATATTAATCTAAGAAATCTAATAAGATATTAAATCAATTTACAACACCTCCCATGTGGAACCCGTAATAAAATGCAAGGTAAGGGTACCGCTTAAAAAATTCAAAGTAAATACACCACCAAATTCGCTACACATCGTACAAGCAAACATAATGTGTTAATTAGGGTGTTCATAAATACACTCGTCATACTATGAATGCTTAAATTCAAGTATCTATGCCGCTTTTGGTTTAGTCTTAACATTGGGTCCCAAGTTAACCAAATCTAAAAATCTATTATAAAATTTCAAATCAATAAAATATCTAAAACTAATTTATCTGACATAGATCTAATCCTCTGTTAGTAGTTAAACAGAGTTGATAGGATCTAAAGCTCTTAAAAATATCCAAATTAATCAAATTAACTAAAATTAAATATTAATCTCAAAAAAAATTGTTCAAATGAAATCTAATCATTAAAAGCTTAAAGCAAACTCAATCTATCCACCTTCCGCAACTCTTTATCGGTGCTAAAAAAATGAAGAAAACTCTAGCTCACAAAGGAGCCAATGTCAAATCAAGTGTATCTTGTTTACCTAATCAATCTTTTGCTGAAGGACGCGGGCCCATGTCCTCGACCGCATGGCTTGTTGGATAAGAGTTCCACAAATGATGCAGTTACGACCAGAGTCTTATGATCGGGTGGTTTGGCCAATAAGGATCCATTATATTACGATCATGATCATAGCCTCAGATGCTAATGGCTCGCCTTTGAGTTGTGAATCATATGATATACTTGATAGGGCAAACAACCCTCTGTCAACTAAGGTAGTCTTAAGTCTATCTCTTTAGACAAACACCACCCCAAGTCTACAAGGATTTTTTAGACGACATAACCCATGTGTTACTGATAAGAATCCTTCAGTCAGGTTGGGTCGACTACCTCCTTTGACTAAGTAGACTAGGGACCACGAGGCCTAGAGTGACGGAACCATGGGATCTAAATTGGGCACATCCTCATTTCCCCAACCATCCAGTTTAAGCTAAAATGGTGAATTTCATAATCTAAATTCTGAAACTCCACATGATGTTACTATATGCTATTTTACCTAATACTAAATTTTAATTGAAAGTTCTCTCTCACTTATCGAGAGGGGTAATTAACTATAGTGTTTGCCTATAAGAAACTTAGAACCAGATATAAAATCCTCACTAAATGAGGACGAAATCTCTGGGTAGTGTCTTATCTATTATCTCATCTACCTTTTGAAAATTACACCGACATATTAAATCACTCTCTTAATCGAGAGGTCGGTGACAAATTTTTGGAGCCCACACTATGTTTAAATTCAAATAATTTTATGCCAATAATGATGTTGCCCAAGTTCTTTATTTACATGAATTGACCAGTAGGCTCTACATATAAAGCATTTATGAACATAACTCTTTGATCGTGGTTTACCATCAAATGATATCATTATATTAGGGTTACATTTGTAGCTCATGTGTTTCCCAATGACTTTGTCCTCTAAGTTGTGAATCATATGCACTTTAGCAAAAAAGAGTTATGTTAAAGAGAACTTAAAGTTGTCTGCTTAAACAATTATCAACCCAGATCTATAACATTATCTTTGACGAAGCAACACATAGTTACTAACAAGGATCCTTTGATTATTATGAGCCTCTTTTGATTAAATAGACTAAGACCACAATTTCTAGTTTATGAAACCATGGGATCTTGATTGAGAGCATCATCATTTTTCACATCATATGCTTTAAGTTAAAAGATGGTGGATTTCATAATTTTAAATAAAAACTTTATTTTCCGCTACTTACGTTAAGCAATTAGTGACCTAATGAATATCCTTAATCAAATGTTTTTTTTCTCATTATTGAGAAGAGTAATTAATTATCAATGTTTACATTTATATGAAACCTAGAACTAGATCTAAATTCATTACAAAATGAAGGCAAAATCTCTGGGTAGTGTCTCATTCATAATTCATTATCTTTAAAAATTTCGACTTGAAAATCTAAACTCTCTTCATTTAGAGGTAGGACGTGAATTTTCGGAGCTCACATCTAACACCTAAAATTTGATGTTATATATATAACATTTTTCTACATACAAAATGTGTATTTTACTTTTAAAAAAAACTAGAGATAGTATTATTTTGTTGTATTAAAGATTTAGGTGTTAGATATATAAAGATGTAAAATTGTGTGTTATATATATACAAAAGCCCCATAAAATAGAAATTTACACACACACACACACACAAAAATATATATATCATCTAAAATTTCTTATTTTACATATTTCCACATCTAATCTTTCCTATTTACATAAATAGCACTCAAAACATAGAATAGGTTGAAAAATAAAGGCTTAATTTTTAAATTAAGTATTGTTTAAAAATTAATTAACAAATTAAGTGTTATTAAAAAAATTAATTTAGGTATATTCGCTAAATATAATAGGTAGCCACATCGAAATCCAACATGTGTCAGCCTATATTTGGGACTGGAGCTAATCGCCTGTTTAACAAGCTACTAGCTCTGTAAGTCCTAGATGGCAAAGTATAGAGGAAGTAAGGAGGATCTACATATGATATTTGTTGATTTAGAGAAAGCATGTGATAAAGTTCCAAGAGAAGTATTTTGGAGAGTTGTAGAAAATAAAGGACTTAATATTACGTATATTCAAGTCATTGAGGATATGTATACTAGAGCTATTACTTGTGTCCAAATACAAAGAGGACACAAAATATTTTTCCTATTTTAGTTGGATTACATCAAGGCTTGGCTTTAACCCTTTGTCTTTTTTCTTTATGTTATAGATGTTCTTACTAGCCATTTACATGAAGATGTACCTTGGTTTATGCAATTTAAATTGGAAGGTTGTAGTGGAGGAATGCATCCGACATATATTGTTAAGAGGTTTAGCGGAGAAGTATAGAGAAAGTAAGGAGTATTTGCATAAGATATTTGTTGATTTAGATAAATCCTATAATAACAGCAAACTGGAAATGTTATATTACAGTATAAAAAAAAATGAAACAGCTACTATAGTGTAGTACAAAAAAAAATAAATGAATACATGTACTGCAGACACATAAATAATACTATCATAGATAGCTAACACCTTCGTCGTCTATGTGGAATCGCATCACTCCTAGATGTATACTGATCAGGTGCACGTGGTGGACGATTATGCGGCTGATGGTGGCCCTCCAATGTATGTTCTTCATGAACCACTTCATCATGCAATGTAGCTTCAGATGCCTATGTAGGATAGTCCTGTGATGAGATAAAAGGCAGTTGTGACTCAAAACTATGTAGAAGGATCTGGATCAGCATATGTAGAGGATTCGACACCCCAATCACGCTGTGAGACACCATCTGCAAACTCCGGTCTATAACCATGCCACTGACATGTACCCACAGCCTCAAGTCCCTGCAAAGAATCTCATATATATCCACAGCTAACTTTAACTCATGCTCATCTGCACGGCCGAAGTATGGCTAAAAGATGTCTTGAGTAGCCAAAATGTGCTTTGACTGCATGAAAAATAATATTTGAAATTAGCCTAAACTAGGTAGACAACATATTGAATTTTGTAGAATACTTATATATATGCTCACATATATGTGCTCCACATGTACTCTAGGATAATAAGTAGTGAGAGGATCACAGGCCTTTAGTAAATAAAGTGAAGCCCATGATCCAACCAGACATACCGATTAATAGCCGTCCTGCCCTCCTCTTCATCCAATCCATCAACTATATGCTCCTCCTCTCCGCAACAATGCATAAGAAAAATCCACCCGCCTACATCAACTTTACCACACCATCAACCCTTCTAAAGGTAGGGTCTATAGTGCCACATCAATGGGTAGAAGTCCAAACTGTCAAGCACTCAACTGGTATGTGTCATCCTCTTCCGGTTGATGAGTGGGTCTCGTGTTAAATAGATATCGGTCAGCATATACCCGATAGCTGACCTCAAGATATGGGCTCCCAAATCACATGTGCATATTATAATGTATATTCGATAATTGAAAATTAAACTAAATGGCTACTCGATGGTCATACATGTGTATGTAGTAGACCATCCAACTCATTCATGTATACGCCACATTCGCCACTAGCATCCATGCACATATCGCTTCATTCCACCCGCTTGCACAACATTTTTAGAATATTTTTAGAACACACATAAGCATAAACTTAAAATAACAAGAATTAATTTATACCTCAATCCAATGTTAAGCCCGTCCAAATCTCTCAGATACAGCACATGCAGAGTCGACCTTCCTACATGAAGGTGCTCCCAAGATATCATTATCCCATTCAACATCATCTGATATGACATTTTCCTGAGATGGACCATCGAATGAAATATCATTATCCCATTCTCTCATGGTTTGACATATTCGGACATAGTCATTATTAGAAAATATTTCTCATTCACTCTCAATCTTCCGGAATAAATGATTCTTTAATAGATCATGACTGCTTACATTATCAACCATAGCTTCTAACACAGGTGAATAATCATCATCACTGTTACCCTGCTCAGAGTCACTACTTGTCCTACTGCTCATGGTCTCATAAGCATCATCACCTACAATACTATGAGGCACATATGGTTCCTCTGAATGATAAATAACGTCACATCTAGATCTGTAATTCCACAACACCCATCAATACTAGAACTATTTCATACTAGTTAAACTTAACTACGAAAGTATTGTAAGTTAAATAAGGTATTACCGGGGAATCAACTCCTCAAAGCTATTATATCTCATCAAAGGGGTAGCTGAGATGAAATCCTGTGGAAGGTTCGATGGAATATCTGATGACCTAAACACTAGACAGCTAAAGTGGATGCAACATTAACATGTTCGACTTTCACGTATAGTACCATTATTTGACGAGAAGCTTCATCCAGTATAACATCACAAACTTCATCGCCAAAAATAACTAATGCTATAAATCAACTAACATGTCGACTAATTGTCGACGCTCAATCAATGCGATCTCATAATTTGTTTCAAATCCAATGGTGTTGTCAGAACCTTAATTGGATGATTTCGACCACCCACATAACTTGAAATAAACTAATCGTCGATAGTTAGTTCACCTCCGTAGAATAATATTAACGAGCTCTCTACTCATTATTGACAAGATGAGTCGAGGCGAAAAAGATATCTAAAATATAACCAATCACATTAGGACTACGTAAATTTGAAAATAGCTTGCACTAATAAATGTATAACTAATCATCAGAAATAACTTGCATAAATTATGACACTTTATGTGAACAAATCAACTAAGGTGACTCTCTAAATATCGTCCAATGGAGCTACTCCAACCTCTTCACGAATATATTCATTATGCATTTTATCTCTAAGAGTTAAGCCACTCATCCATCTAAGCATCCTGATCATCCACCTAAACATCCTACCTTTTCACCAAATGCATTCATTCAATTCAACAATCCAACTTGAATCCTACTAATAGCATCCTCTTTTTTTCACAATCATTTTGAACAATAGACCCAATATATTTGAATTGCATACTTTTAATCAGTTGATCAACCTAAGCTACAACTCTAGTACTAACTTCTACAACTAAAATTACACTCCAAATTCTAACAATCAAGACAACCTAAATAACTACACATGAAAACATTAGAGACTTTGTTTTTAAGATCACAATGCAAACAACAAAAGTAGCCGTCGGAAACTTCGCTAAAATAGGTACTAAGGGAAGGTTGTGATGTGGAATGTTTGTTGGCCAAAGAAATCACGAGGAGTGTGGAGCCGTCAAGGCCATTGTCCTAGCAATGGGGCCCACCGGGGAGGGATGGATGATGACGGACGGACGACGATGGGCTTTCACGGCTCGCAAAACTCAATCGTCGACGCTGCCCAAGGGGAGAGAATGCGAATGAAAATGGGGCCTTTCATTTTCGACCTGTTGGTAGATGTAGCGACCCCTCCATTTAACGCCAACACCGGCACCACGTTGGATTCGATGTGGATACTTAGTCACCCGATTAATATGTGACTATACCTAAATTATATATATATATAAACTACCTTACTCTCACTCAAGCCATCATCTCGCCGTCATTAGTTGGCCATCTCGATCTCCTCTCCCGATCACGCCAACCCATGCCTTTGTCTTGGCCTCCGTCAAACTCATCAGTTCATTTTTGTCCCCGTACAACCTCCTCCTAGCACATACATGTTGCGGTCACTATCTTCGCTCTCTCTTATCAATTGCTCATTCTTCTAATCATGAATCTTTTATCTCCCTCCTATCGGTCCCCTCCGTAGTGAAGTAGGTAGAGATGCTTTTAAGGTGGTGTCTTGAGCAGTTAGATTTCACATTCATCAGGGTAGCTAGATTTGAGCAATCTAAATATATGTAAAGAAGATAATTTAGTTATATAATATATAAAATAAAAAGTTTTTGAATCCTTCAAAATAAAAAATAAAAAAAATAACTTATTTGAGCCGGCAGTGGTAGAGGGAATAATCTGGTTGTCCAGCAAATGCATTCGCTGTCATAAACGGCCAAAGTTTCATTTTTGCCGTGATGAGATGGTCTGATTTGACACCGGCTGGAATTGCTTAGTCCGGCCAAATTTATCACAATATTTATATATTTATTAAATGGATCCATGTGATCAAAATATTAACAATGAAAGGAACGCAAGACTGTTAGCAGTTTATATTTTTGCAGATCAAAACTGCATGTTCCTGATTGCATAGAGTTCAATATATTTTTCTTACAATATAATTAAAGCTTTGAAAAATACCACCAATCGATTCTTTTAGTTGAATGATTTTTTGTCCCTTCCTCTTCTTCAAAACAGTATAAATTGAATTATTCCTATACTTGCTGTTTGGTCTGCAAAATGCAGACGCTTTTAAACATTTCAAGATTTTGATAAGAAATTCAAGATTTCAAATACACCGAAAGATTATAGATTTAATGATTCGCTAATTAATCATCGAAATGATGCGATGGCCATCTACATCACGATCGCCATCACACAGCGCTGGCTCACACGGCTTCACATCACCGCCATCATTGGCCACATATTAATCGCCACCGCTGCGCCGCGGCCAGCTCTGACCCACCTCCCACACCGCCGCTCCGTCGTTCTGCCGGTCGGCCGCCAGCCTTCACTGACATTAAAACCTTCAATTTACTTTACATTACATTTCATTAACCAACAAAAAAAAAAAAAAAGTCTGAATTTGTCTCTTAACCAAACAACTATAAAGTAATTTTACAGATTCCTTTTTTACATTTTAAATACAGAACCATTATAAACAGAGATATATATATATATATATATATATATATATATATATATATATATATATATATATATAATATTTATTTTAAAATAAATAATTAAATTTGAGTATTTATATAATCATGATCAAATTATTAAGAATTTAACATAAATAAATAAATTTAAGTTGAAATCTTTTCATGAATTTTACTATTTAAATGCAAATTTATTGAAGTAACTAGCTATGATGACGACTCTGTAAATACATAAAATTTAAATATAATGCAAGAAATCGTCTGTTTTTAATTAAAAACGATGAAATCTTTTGTGAAAAATCTTAAAAGAGTTGGTACAAATTTGCAAAGTTGTTGCATGATATTAACATTAGAATTCCACTATATTAAATTTATGTTTTAACACTCATTTTTCTAAAATAAATGTTTTTTTAAATGAAGAAATAACATTTGTTAACTCGAACTCCTGTAGACCTCATCATTTATGGTGTTTCCTCAATCTATCCGAGTTTCATTTAATGCTTTATTCGGTTGAACTAATCTTCTCATTAATTTTTTTTCATTAAAAATTTAGATGTTTGCAGAAATGCCATTCAAATCAATATTTTGCAAATCTTGCCCATGCAATAATTTTGAAAGCAAAATTATGCACACCTTGAAAGAAATTTAATGACATTGAGGATGAAAGTTGATCATTTTTATTATAAATTTATATATTTAGGTGGGAATTTGAAGAATAAAAGCAGGAAAACGATATTTCTATAAATAGATAAGATTTTGTATTATATATAAATCACCTCAATTTGGACCATTTATATGAATAATATTTTTAAAAATTCATCACCTTGCACTTTCTTTCTATGACGCCATAAACATATGGACAAATTATTGAATAAATTATTTTTTAAAATAAAATAATTTCATTAATATAATTATATAGCTGAGAAAATCATAAGAATAGAAATGTCAAATGTGAATAATACTCTAATATTACTTCATTTGTGGGTTTAGAGAACATAGGGCAAATATTACTACTGATTTGTGAGTCGTAACCTAAGGCTTTTAGTGCATCAACCAAACTAACGGTTACCTAACACATATATTGTGATTGAGACAAGTGAGTGAATGGCTTAAAAGTCAGTGATGATTCTATCAATCATTTGTAGGTTTTAGCTAATTTCATTAATAAAGTTGTTAAAAGTTATTATCATAACTATGATATTAAATTTATATTTATATATTCAACCTTTGAAAATTTTTTTTTTAAAATACTATCTAATATTCATGTTTAACAACTTAATCCTCATGAATCATCAGAGTCATCCATGTGTCCACCAGTTTAAAATTTGATATGATCAACTTATTCATCCTAGTAACTTAAATTCAAAGTGAGATTTACTAGAGATCAAATCAACTCAATTTCATAAGCCAACCTTTTATACGAAGCATTGATCCAATTTGATACGAGAAGGCCTTCAAGTCAATCTAGAGTGGTGTTGTCTAGATCTCATCACTCAGTATTTCATTAAAATTATCCAACAATTTTTAAGAAGAAATCTAACAAGTTTGTATAAGACATCCTAGCATAATGATTGATAGCTTAAGCTGTCAACCAAAAAGTCACATGTTCATAATTTTAAACATGCATTGTGTATGTGTGTGTTTTGCATTGTAATTTGCTCAAATGTCTAAGGAAAAAAAAGATACTTAACCATCCTAACTAAATTGATTTTTTTTTTTGTGTTTTAGAATTGTTGCGTGATAGAAAATCGGCCATGAAAATAAAATTTTAGCCTTCTTTGAGAAATCCAAACACAGAGATATATTTGGAGAGTGAATAATAAACTGGATTTTGACGTGAAAATCTCGGGAAAAGAGCTAAAAAAAAATCTTCCACTATGTATCTGCTTAGAGTACAAAATTTTCCCAACAACTGGATTACTGATAGAATGCTTGCGCAATGGATAATCGGAATGCCAGCAGCGGTCGAATCGAGGTGACGACCGACGGCGGATAAGACGGAGATGACCGGCGATGGCCGTATGGATGACGAATGACCGCGGTGACCGACGACCGGTACGACGACCATGACGCATTGACGACAATGGTGATCAACACGGTGGTCATGATGATGCGCTGGTAGCGAACCTGCCACGCGCAGAATTAATGACGACCGTTTGACCGCAATGCCCAACGCGACGGCACCGCAGTGAGATTGATAACGACGAGGGTACGGGCAACCGACGACGTGGTGGAGGCCAACGAGGTGGAGCCGATGACGACATTGATGCCAATGCTTATGCTAGGATCTTTCCTTCTCTTTTACTCCCCATGTGAAGAATGCTATTTATAGATTAGAGGACATTTCTATAAATACACGCAAAATTGAACCACTCCATCGATGGCTCAAATGATTCCCTTGATCTCGATGTATTTTGTGTATTTGAATGCTCAAATGAAGTCGAATTATGAGATCTTGCTAGATCCAACTTACAAGACGCCGATTATTGACTATAAACACTCCGTGTTTAAGAGCTATTTAAGATTTAACTGATATCCCAAAGTTTCCAATGATATTTTAAGTGCTTGATCTCGACTAATTTCAACTTAGGATCAGCTTACTTTTGACATCAAGATTCGTGCTTTAATTAGTAAAATTTTCAGTGTCATATCAAAAATATTTCCCCTTTGTTATTTTGATGTTATATTAACTATAGTCATCAATTATATTCATTTTAAATATATCATGTTACCACTTCATTTGTGAAGTAACAATCAAGTTTGGAGGTTTTCTTGAATCACCAAAACATTTGTCTTCCATGCATTTGAATTTTTAACGTTATATTTTTATTACAAATTATATTTTTAATATAAAAGTTACCTAAAATATATTTTTATAATAATATTTTATATAATATATTTTTTATGATAGCTATATTTTATAAAAAATTTTAAAATAATTTTATATTTAAAATTTTATATTTTTATTACAAAATATAATTTTAAAATAATATTTATATGTTAGATATATTTCACAAAGTTTTTAAATAATTTTTATATTTTAAATTATGTAATTTTAATACAAACTGTGCTTTTTTAAAATTATATTTTTATTATATTTTATACTAATTTTCATAAACTTATATAATATATATTTTAATATATTTAATACATTTTATCTAAATTTATAATACATAATAATTATAACTAAATGAGTTTTATACCAACCTTTAAAATTATAATTACCAGTAATATTATTTATATATTCTATTTATTTTTATTATATATTTATCATATATTTAAATTATTGTATCATTTAATATTTATTATATCTTCTGATTCAATCCTAACCCCATGTTGACCTTCACATATACTACTGTCAATTATAAGATGAATTCGATCGACTTGACGCAGAAATCGTCGAAGCCGCACCCAAACATCACCGAAATCAATCCAAATGACCTCCGATCGACAAACGAACTTAACCATCGCGTTCAAAACTTCGAAATTGATCAGAATATAAATATTGCATAATCTAACAAGCAAACGATCAAACGATTGAGCTATCAATGTGCTAATGCGCATATCAGAGTCGAAAAGCTGCGATGATGTCCAAACAACCTCCGTTCGTGAAATTGATTGCGTTGTTCAAACATCAAAATATATCAATGCTATTCACACTCAATTCAACAATGTGAAATGTCAAAGATCGGATAAAGACGCAAATCGAGTGAAATACATCAACGTCGCCAAAATCGCCCCAAATGACCTCCGATCGACGAGCGGATTTTCCATCAGTATGTAACATCAAAAGAATATAAATATAGACAACTCAGCCGATCAGCGATTGAGTCGCCAACGCTTACATGCATATCGAGGTGAGGCGCCGACTTAAATCAAACGACCGTTCAAAATTGATCGATGGGCCAAACATCAAAATCTATGAAGTAAAACTGTTTGCACTCAACTCGGACGAGTCTGCGCAAAAATCAAGCGGTCGGAAGTGATAACACGTACTTTGAGCTAAAATTGACCCAATTTGATATCGACTTGAATCAAATAGCCTCCGATCGTGAAACGGACCGTGTCGTTGCGTTCAAAACATCGGAATAACCTTGAATCAACATATATATCAACCCTATATTGAGGTCGGCATAAGGTTCATATTAAAGTCGATTAAACGATATAAACATATTATTAAAAGGGCTAATAACCTAAAACCAACCCTCTAATCAGCCTAACCAACCCGAGTCGCTTCCCCTTTCCCTCCTCACGCACGAGGACGCTCAACCCGACCTTCGTTCGGCTCTCCTTCTTCACGCATGAGGACACACGATCTGCGACTTTGATCCCTCCCTCGCTCGTCCAAGCTTTCCAACAACACTAACCGTTCCCTGCCCTTCTCCTTCTCAACTGTTCCCTCCTTCCTCCTCCTCAAGTCACACATTCTCCATAAGTTCTTCTTTTCTCTTTTCTTTCTCTTTTCATTCACATTCTTCCCTAGCCGAAACAACTCTTTCCTTCCTCTTCCCTCTCCTCCTCCATTTCCCTTATCCCTACCAAACTGAAAATCACCTTTCAAGCCTTACCCGACCTCATCCCTCTTCTTCCCTCTCTTCCTTCTTCGTCTACCTCAACAAACACACTAAACTGAAAATCCCTTCTCTACCCTAATCGAAAATTCTTCTTCTTTCCCATTTCCTTTCCCCATTTTCTCCAACTGAAATCATCTCCCTAGCCGAAACAAACCTCCCTAGCCGAAATCTGAAATCTGAAATACAGAATCTGAAGTTCGGCAAAGGGGAATTTGCTTTTACTTTGCTGAAATTTGCAATCTCCCCTAACCGAACCTCTCTAGCTGAACTCTCCTTGCCGATCATTTGCAAGTGCGCGGGAAAATAAGCTTGAAATGTGTGAATGTGTGTATATTGAATATATGCTTGCTTTTTTTTGAGGTTTGAAGACGCCATGCCCCATGTATGAATGAGATATGAGTGCAGAGACACCACCACTACTCAATAGAAATGAAGCAGCAAAAGAAATTGTTAGATGTCACTCAAATTAAAATATTTAAATTTAAATCTTTGGACTTAAAAAAATTGGCTTAAGAGCACTAAACAAAGAAACCTAAAGCTAAATTCAAATTAAAAGAATCAAATAAAAAAAAGGAAAAGTAAAGAACATATAATGAATACAAAGATAAAACATTAATTCAAAGAGAAAAGAGATAAAAAAAAAACACTTACAAGATTTATCTGAGTAAAGTTGAAAGCCCACTAAAAAATTATCCCATCTCTTTTAAGCACTCAAACTCCTCAAATAAATGGAATGAAATAGAAGTCCCTCTCTCTTAGCCTTATTTATAGAAATTGGAGGAAAGAACCCGTCCTTATCTAAATTTAATAATCAAGTGTGACGATGGGGTTTGAGAGATGATACTAAACTCACAAACTTTAATTGTAATCCCGATGGTTTAAATCGGTAAAATGGGTTCTCTTTTCGAACTTCACAAAACTAAAACTTTTAGTTGAAACTGATATCAAACTTATAAGAAACTTATAATAAAATTGAAATCCAATTATTTACTAAATATGAAATCTGATGTGGAGTTAAGGATATCGGAGTTGATGTCTATTTCAAAAGTATTAAATTCACAAACAAGTGATCATAAAACTAATTGAACAATTAAAAATTAGATGATATCGAAAGAAGTAGGAATCTTGATTGAACATCAAATCAAAGCATAAGAGAGCCTCTTGGAATTAAAATATACTCTTCAAATATACTCAAATAAATTGAAGAAAATTAAAAAATTCATTAGAGATTTTTCATGAGATCGGATGATTGCTAATAAACATAAGCGATGAATCCTTGAAAAATATTTGAAGTATATTCATCGCCTTATTAAATACTTGGAATAGATCAAGGAGAAATTGAGTGCAGTGTGATGAATTTGAGAATTGTCATAAGGGAGAGTCTATCGAATATTCAAAGACTAATCAACATAGGATAAAAGAAAGTAATTAGATATTAATCCGAAAAATCTAATAAGATATTAGACTAATTTACAACACCTTCTACGCACCGATTGAACATCAGAAGGTGTTAATTAAGGCATTCTTAAATACACCACATAGTCCCAACACGAATACTTAAATTGTTGTTCTCAAAAATTCCACCTCCCTCTCACATTAAAGAGAGTATGATTTATGTTAGTGAAATTTTCAGAAGGCAGATGGAATAGTAGATAAGAAACTACCTAGAGATTTTGCCCTCATTTTGCAAGGACTTTAGATCTAGTTCTAGATTTCCTATAGGCGCAAGCACCTATAGTTAATTACCCTCTCAATCCGAGAGAGAATTTTTTGATTAAATAGTCATTAGTTAATGCATATAATAGATATGTGAAGTTTAAAATTTTAGGTTTAGAATTTGTGAAATTTATTATTATTTAACAAAGCATATGGTGGAATGATGGCTCGATCTAGATCCCATGGTTCCATCATCCCTGTCATCGTGGTCCTACTACCAGGAGGAGGTAACCCAACGATGAAGGATTCTCATCAAGAACATAGTTACGTGCGAAATCAAAAAGTTGGGGTGGTGTTTGTCCAAGGAGATAATCTTAAGACCTAGTTGACAAAAGAACTTTATGCCTATCAAATATACCCTATGATTCATAACTCGAAAAGTTGAGCCATTGCCAGCAAGATACTACAATCACGTAATATATAATGGGTATCATTTGGTAAACACGATGATGACTGACGAATCATATGTGGAACTCTTACCAAAACCATGCACAGAACACGCCACGTTCTTACTAGCATGAGATTATTTGATTTTAAATATAGTGGTTTATTTGACTTGACATTAACTCCTTTACGAGCTAGAGTTTTCTTAATCTGTCATCCCCAACAAACGATAGTGGATGGGTGGATGCGTTGTTTGCTTTAAGTATTTAAATGATAAATTTCATTTAGTTCAAATATCTTCTTAGTTGAAATTTAGTTTTAAGATAAATTAATTTAGAACTCAAATATCTTTTAATGATAATATCCCCTCTAGTTGAGATTTTCAATCAACGCGACCATCATCGGGATAGATTTTGTCAACTCTGCTATTTTGTTAGTAGAGGATCGGGCCTATAACTTACATTTATAGATTTGAATTTGAGATATAATAGTTTAAGAATCAATAATAATAATCCCTCCGGTTGAAATCTTCATTCCACATAGCCATCATTGGGTAGATCTTGTCAACTCTATTTTTGTTACAGAGGATCGGTCCACAACTTGCATTTATAAATTTGAATTTGAGATACAATAGTTTATATGAATAATAATAATCCTCCGGTTGAAATCTCCATTCAACGCATCATTGGAATATATTTAAGAGCTTTAGATCCTCAACTTTATTTAGCTCCTAACTGATCGTCACATCATGACAAAATTAACTTCTCAAATATTTTATTAAGTTGAAATTATTAGAATAGATTTTTAGATTTTGTTAACCTTCTAATTAGACTAAACTAAAGAATCCAAGAACATCCAACACTTAATCAACATTCAAAGATAGTGCCCATGGTATTTAATAATTTAAATAATTTTATTTCTAAATTATGAGATTAATTTCATATTTATTTAATCTCAATTTAGCATAATATTTTAGATTAAAATTTATACTTTAAATCTCTACCCAAAGCATACAAGTGTTTATGACTTAGATAATTTCACATAATTAATGAAATCATTAATTTTGAAAATCATAATAAGAATAAAATTTCTTTTATTTTGTGAAGCTCCTTCATTAAATATAAATAGAAGTATTCTCTTAAATTCATCATTTGTTAATTTTCTGGAGATTCTCGCAGTTCAATTGTATTGGTAAGATTTAATATTTTCATTTATCATTTATACTTCAATTTCCCTTTGAGTTTTGATTCAAGCTTGTTTATGTAAGCTATAGTGTTTTAAATGATTTTTATTTAAATTTTTTTAAGTCCCAAATTTGGAAAATTGACAAGATTTCAACAATATTTACATCCCCACGTAGAGCTACTTGAACTATTTTGGCTTACTTGCATATAATGAGTAGTGAGTGGTGTATGACACCACAATCATATCTTCACTTTGCAATTAATAAGGTTCGATTGATAAAGAAGCACAAGCATATATGCAATTTCAAATAATTCAAATTTCAGTTTAGATTATTTATTTTCGATGTGCTTGGATTCTTTTTTTAAATAAATCTTGATTCTTCCCCCCTTTTTAAGCCCAAAATTTAATTAAAATTTTGGCAGCATTTTAACAATATCTCATCCCCATGTTACATCTAACTATTTTGGCTTACTGATGCTCTAATGTGTAAGCAGCTCTGACACCACACCGTATTCACACCCACTATGCCTTAATGGGCATTAGTGAGGTCTTCTATCACCTGCATAAAGAAGCACAAGCACAAACATACAATTTTTTATTACACATTCAAGCACCCCTACCTTCACCAACAGCAACAATAATGATTTGGCATGAGTTCAACTAAAAGGAATTGAATAGGAGATATTGGAGTGTTGATTATCTAGATTGAATAGGTGGAAAAATGCTGGAAACCTAGAGAGAAACCTGCCTAATGACGGTGTTGCTTCTTAATTTTTGTCATTTGCATGGAAAGAAAGAAGGGTTGTTTGAGGAGGGTGTAATGAAAACCTAGAGAAGAACACCAATGATGGTTTCTGCTTCATTGCAAGGAAAGAAAGAGGGGTTGTTCGAGGGTAATGGAAATGCCAAAAATCTATAAAAGAATCTGCCTAATGACGTTGTTGCTTCTCGGTTTCCACATTTACAAGAAAAGAAAGAGAGGTTGACAGGGTAATGGAAATGCCAAAAACCTAGAGAAGAACCCGCCTAATGACGGTGGCTTCTCAATTTCTGTCATTTGCAAGGAAAGAAAGATGGGTTTAGTTATGGCACGAAGATGTTCAAATGCACTATTAGAGTTTCTTGATTCACCCAGATTATCCTGCAACACAATCTCAATAACAGCATCCATATCACGAAACTGTGGTGGCCTAGTATCTATAGAGGGAAGACGTTCACCATAACCACTTTCAACTTGAATTGGTCTTCCAGTTGGTAATTTTGGCCACATGCAGACACTTTTGCTTTTCCTTGGTCATTTAAATCTGCCAACCCATTTTCAGATTTATCATGATTTATGTTGTCTGCAGACATGTTATTATGGTCAGTTGCAGTCGCAAGTTCAGGAGTGTGGGCTCCAAAAATTCGACACCGACATTTTCGATGAAAAGAGTAGTTTTAAAATGTCATGTAATTTTCGGGATGAAATAGTAGATAAGACACTACCGAGATTTTGTCCTCATTTGGTGAGAACTTTAGATATGGTTGGGTTTCTATAGCAAGCCTATAATTAACCTCTCAATAAGTGAGAGAGAACTTTTAGTCATTAGATCGGAATCGTAGAATATAGTAGTAGATGTAGAAGAATTTAAGATATGAAATTCATCATTTCACTTAAACCGGATGGTTGAGGAAATGATGTGCCCAATCTAGATCCCATGGTTCTCAAATCCCCCAGTCTACTTAGTCGAGGAGGTAGTCACCCAACGACAAGGATCCTCATGAATATATGGGTTATGTTGTCCAAAAAAATCCTAGACTGGGTGATGTTTATCGAGGAGATGTCTTAAGTCTACCTTAGGACGATGATATTTGTCTATCAAGTATACCCATGATTTACAACTCAAAGCGAGCCATGAGCACGGGCTACGATCGTGATCGTAATATAATAAAATGGCCAAACCACCATATGAGGACTCGGTCATATAATTGCTTCATCTGAAGCTGCACGTAATTCATAGGACACGCCACGCCCCTTTAGCAAGAGATTGAGAGTGAACATAATAGAACACTTGATTTGACATTGGCTCCTTTGTGAGCTATTTTTCTTAATTCACCCCCAAAACATTCGCGGAAGGTGAGGATTTGATTTAAGTTTTAAATGATATAATTTCGGTTTGATTTATTTGAAAATTGAATTAGAATATGTTTAAGAACTTTAGATCTTGTCAACTCTATTTAGCTAACAGAGGATTAGATCTACTGTCACCTGACATAATCAATTTTTTAGATGTTTCACTGATTTGAAATTCTTATTATAAATTTTTTTAGATTTTGTTAACCCGGACCCAGTCTTAAGATTAAACCGGGAAATAACCCGCGCAGCATCCTCAGACACTTGAATTTAGGCATAACGCGACATGTGAGTTGATGTTTAAACTAATTTCATCAATTAATAAAATCATTGATTTTAAAATCATAATTGATGAAATTCTTTGATTTTTTTTTATTGAAGAAAGTTTATGATTTTATAAAGTATGGATTGCATACAAAGAGTTGCAAACCGCATGTAAGAAAGCATTTGAGTTTAGATTGCAGTTTAACACACCTCTGACACTTAGTTTACTTGTTGAGTTTTACATTTCTCCCAATTTGATTATGCTCAATTTACATCAATTTTGATATGTTATGTCGATTTGATTTGTTTTTAGCCCTACTCATACTTATCAGCTAGCATAGTAATCACATCCACATTTGTATAAGAATTATTAAACCTAATTTGAATTCATCCTCAGATTTTGAGTTTATTGCAAGTTTGTTATGAGTTTGGCATTAGTCCCCCTCAAATTTCAATTAAAGCTTGCCTAATTTTGAAAAATTTATAAGAAATGAGAACTCATTCATTACTTCCCTTTAAGCCATAGAGAATAGCTATTAGAGTTTGTGAGTTTAATATTAGCCTCTCCCAAATTTTATTTAGATTTTAAATGAATATTATATTCTTTCCAAGATTTGTTTTAAAGGCTCCCCCCCTTTTTTATTTGATGCTATAAAATTAGCTGCAGATTTTTCTACTTAGTGCTCCTAAATTAGCCCATTTCATTCTCCCATTTTTCTAAGTCAAAAAATTTGATGAAATTTCGGCAACATCCTGCATCCCCTGTAGAATCGGGGTGTTTTTTGCTTCTGACGCTTCTGCTAAGCATAGCGAGTGGTGTCTTGCGACACTACAACCGGTCTTTTTCATCTCGCCGCACCCTGTTGAGCACAACGAGGCCTTCAAACCTGCAAAGAATACATACAATGCAATATATAATCATCCCCCATTTTTTTCTAAGTCTAAAAATTAGACAAAATTTTGACAACATTTCGCCTAGGGGAGCGACATCTAACCGGTTTACCGTTGAAGATGGTGTCTCTGACACTTTATTTTTTCATCTCGTCAGCTACCTACAACGAGGTCTTCAAACCTACAAAAGAAACACAAGTATATGTATATATTCACATTCACAACCCCATGTTCTCGACATATTTTCTATTTGGAGTCTAGGAAAAGGAATGGAGATTGGTATGGGAATGCAAAGGTAAGTGACAAAATCAAAAGAAGAATTTGTCTGACGACAGTTCTTCTTCCGACGAAAGAGGAAGAGGGATCTGAAAGGAGTGTAAAAATCGAAGGAAGAATTACTGTGACAATTTTCTTCCCAATTCACTACGTGAAGCAAGAAGGCTAAAGCAAGTCTGACCAAAATTGAAGGAATAATTCCTTGATGATTTTTCCCTCGATGTATCAAAAAACAGAAGGCTAAAGCGAGTCCAAAAATCGAAGAATTCATTTGTTGATAATTTTCTTCCGATTCACAAACAAAAGCGAATAAAGCAGGAGGCGACAAATGAAGAATCTTAATCGGCGATTTTCTTCCTGACTACAGAAAGCGAAAGAGGCTAAAGAGAGGCAAAAAATCAAAGAAGAATTCTGACGATTTTCTTCCCAATTCCTACAATAAAACATGACGAAAGGTTCTACGTGGGAACAAATGGCCGATTTGGCGTAAACTTCAATTTGTAGCTGAAACAGGCTGAGGTAAGGGTCAGAAAATGGGGTTAGTCGACAGGTTAAAGGATTTATGGAATGGGTAGTCGACGGGTAGCCAGCAGCAATGATTTCGGCCTACGGTCAGGAGACGCAAGGAGCGGGTTTGAATCGGTCCGCTGATTCAAAGGCTTTGGGCCGCGTCAGAGAGCACGGGTCACACAGTTTCAAATGGACGGGCTTGATCAAGGCGACGGCCCGACCGTGACATAAGTGGCCTACCGAGAGAAGGTCGTGGCGATGCACGCTACGGAGCGGCACTGTGGTCAGGTTGGGGGACGCCGGCCGAGTTCATGGATCGCCGAAGTTCATGACACTGAGTTTGAAGGGACGCCAGAGTTCTGGGACACGCGAGAGCGAGGCTGCCGTGAGTCATGAGACGATCGGCCAGACGAGCTGGACGCGCGGTCATCAGACGAACCACGATGAAGGCGGCGGCGTAGTTCGGCAGCTGGGCCAAAATTCCAGGCCGACGGGCTGCGACTTTACGCTGAGAATGGAAGAAAAATCAAAGCAGAGAAAATCATTCAAAAATTTTCTCACATACCTAGGAGTTCGCTCGAGTCATCACCGCCGTTAGAAATCATCCCCGGTGAGGTAACCATCAAAAATCATAGCCGGCCTTAGGATCCTTCATTTTGTGAAAATTTTTGCGCAATTTTTAGGAATTTACCCTAGATAATCTTGTATTTTACTTTAAATCGTCACAATTAGAAAATAAAAATTTTATGCTGCGAATCGACGTGAAAATGAGTCCATTTGGACAAGTTTTCACTTAGAAACTCTCTTTTTCTTTTTGAAACCCTGAATTTAATATTCATCAGCGGTGGCGAAGCAGTAGTCGTCCGATCCCGCGGTTCGTGGGATCAGAGGGCTCGGATCGCGCAATCCAAGCCTTCAGATCGCTTAATGCGATTTGAACCGTCTGATCGTGTGGTTCGTGCAATCCTAGCCTCTAGATCGCGACCGACCGCCATCTGACGGCAACCGATCGACCGAGCGACCGCGGTCGCTTCAACGACCGATTATTCTCACTGTCTGACGACGCGACACATACATCAGGCGGCGCGCGTCCAATCACATGGCGCCATGTGGCACCGCATTGTCATGTCAACGGCGCGCGGTGCGCTGACCGTGCTAAATAAAAAAATCTGATTTTCTGATTTAAAAAATTACTTTAAATCACATGAAACTTCAAAAATTCATAGAAAATAAAATATTTAACCAAAAATTGCAAACAAGGGCTTGCTAGATTCGTCTTTCCGAGAGGATTCGAACAAACCCAAAATCTCTAAATTTTACTAAGTATTTTTGAGCTTAATTTGGCTTTTAGTAAAAAAAATCAAATTTCATTAATTAAATCAAAAATATATGTCAGATTAAGTTGGAATTTCAGGGATTGAAACTAAAGTTAAAACAGGCATACCATAAAAATCTCAAGTGAAAAAGACTTCTGGATTGGGAGAAATTATATTTTGAAGTTCATATTATCCATTTTAATAAAATAAATCAAATAAAAATTCATAAATTTATAAAAATCTTCAAAACAGCTCAAATCACTTCAATTGACATCTAGGACTCTTAAGGAAATAATGTGATTTTCTGAATCCCAATGAACCTCAAACAAACACTTAAGATTAAAATTTAATCAATTAAAGACTTAATTAAAATATAATATATAAATAATTTAAATATCAAAATCAAAATCGAAATGAAATAACACTTGCAATCATTAATCAAACCTCAAATCATAAATAATATCATCCTCCTAAGAAATTAAATTAAATATGATTAAATCTATTTAAATCAATAAAACTCAATTAAATGATTAAATCTTAAATCAAACTTAAAATTAAACAAATTTAGGAAACTTTAACATGGGTCAAATTAGTATAACTAAACCTACACTAAGCATGAAGTCTTAATCATATGAAATTTCTTAATGAATATAAATAAACTGAAACTAATTAATCATTAAATAAACTAAAAATCAAATTAATTAATAAACCAATTCAATATAATCATTTGATATTAATCAAATTAAACCAAATAAAGTTAAAGTAAACTTAATTAATATATGATTAAATCACATCCATTTGAAATAAGATAATTAATTAACCATTAAATATTTCACTAATAACTAAATCAAATATGTTAATGAAATCAAACAAACATAATAAATAATCAAATCAAATAAAACTCTAAATAAATAATCAAACTTAATTGAAATGAAATAAACAATTAATTACTTAATAACAATGATGGTAATAAATAATCCTTTAATCAAATCAAACTTAAGTAAAACACTTAACTAAATAAAATCACTCACATGTGATAAATTAAGTCATTAATCTCTAATTAAACAAACTCTTAATTAATCTAATGATTTAAAAATTTAATTACCTTTAATCAAACATCTAATTAATACAAACTTAATGACTTAATCCATCATCTTAATGAATAATATTAATTTAAATAAATTACATTAAAGCTAACTCTTAAATTAAGCTTAAATCAAACCCCTAATTAAATTTAATAATTAATCACACCCATCAAGTAAACTAATTAAGTTAATCAATTCATTAAATCAAGCTTAATCAACATAATCAAAATGCAATTAAATATTAATCAAACCTAAATTAAACCTAAATTATTAAGTCATTAATTACATCATTAACTTCAAATATATGTTATCAAATTGAAAATTAAAAAACATTTATAATTAATATAAACACTTCTTATTAAACTAATCACATAATCACATTGAACAAGCCCATGACTAATAAAACTAATCAAATCAAATTAAATCAAATAAATTAAATTAAGAAAGGCTCTCATCAATTTAATATGTCAAATCAAATCTCATTCAACCTACTTAAATAAGATAAACTAATTAATTATCCAATATATGAAATCAAAATACAAACCAAACTTTGATAAACATGACAAATGGGTGATATTAAAAATAAAATCCTAATTACTAAGAATCAAACTCAATTAAAATAAAAAAAAAATCTCAATTAATCTAATCCGATCAAACTACAAATAAATGAACCACAATCAAATCAAATAAGCATAAAATTAAGTAACATAATCATAATCAAAGAAAAGAATTAAATATTAATTTAAAAGGATATTGAATTATCAAGATTTAATTAAACTAAAACATCTAATCTAAAATTAATCAATCAAAAACTCATGAATTTAAACAAACTTAAACTTCATTAGATATTAAGGATACTAAATTATCAAGATATAATTAAATCAAAACATCTAAATCAAAATCAATTAATCAATCAAATACTTAAACAAACTCAAATTCTAAATTCTAAATCAAATCAAATCAAATCAATACACAAATTCAAAGGGCTAATTAAGATACTTGACCTTAGTTGACTCTTTAGGAAGATGTGTAGAATAGGGTGAGTTCTATCCACAAATGGAATTCATTGACTCTTCATTCTTGAAAACTTAAACATCACTTCAACCAAATAAAAGTAAAATAAAAATGAAAAGTAAATCATTAAATCATTTAAATTGAAATCACCCAAAAGTAAAATTTAAACAAATTTGAACTTCAAATTGAAACTTAAACTAAAGAAGCCTACTAAATTCTTACCACACAAGCCTTCTTTTCACACACTAGATGTGAAAAGAATTAGGCTAGGTCGATGTATTGATTGTAAGTATGATGTTGTGTTTTATTTTATGATGTAATATTTAGACTTGATGTTAAGATGTATGTTTCGTAGACTAGATGCTAGGTTGTTATTAGCCTAATTATATTTTCTACAAAGGGTTGTGCTTAAGGGGTCACTGTAATAAAAATATAAATACTTTTGTTGTGCAAGTTGCTTAGCCCCTAAGCATGACCCATGTTAGGAAATGTGGGCTTGGTTACTCATGTGTGGGGTGCTAAGTCCAAATTATTCATATAACTTGGGTTGTATGGTGTTTTAGCTAATATATTTATTTTGCATGTATAGATTTACTTTTCTATTTTAATGTAATTTTGTATTAAGAATTAGGATTAGTATTATGGGAGATTAAGATGAGTAGTGGGAAGGCTTAGTCCCTGAGGGTGCCTGATGCCTGGAAATCAAATCAGGAGAAGAAACTGAATGTATTCATTATATAAGGGTTGGCTCTTCTTCTCTTTTGTGTCTGATGGAACCCGGCAGATAGATTTTATTCTTTTACGATAGTCTATAAAATTATTTGATGTTGTGTTTAGATGCGTCTTAACTATACTTTTCTTAGTTTCTTCATGATTGTTTGAATGTGCACGGATGATAGCTCTTAGATAAAATTAACTTTTCTACCCCAATTTAATAACTCATAATTAAAATTTAAAATAACTCATAACCTCACATAAAAGCTTAGGAATTAAATCAAGATAATAAATTTTTTTTAGCAACCCCTTAACTGGATGAATGAATATATAATATCATGCATCTCATATTCTTTCACTCTTGTTAAGATGAGGCTTTCATTTGTGCTAGAGAATGAAGGTTAACATGTGAGAGACTTTGATGGAAGAACACTCCTTTCTCTCTTGATTGGGCCCATAATCAAGTTCACATGTATTTAGGCATACAAAATTCTATAGCCTGTGTCAAAATAAAGAGTCCAAAAGAATCAAATAAATTTGATAAAATTTGCATTAGATTAAGTCATGGTTTCATACCACTCATGCTCTCTGTCTCTTAGAGAGTGAGTTTAAGGATTTAGTTTTCTCTCTAAATAAACAATGATCTAGGTGTCACTCATCTGTAATAAGTCCAACAGGTTAGGTAGTTTATTCTCTCTTGTAGAGTAAACCAAATACTCATTTTGCCTTAGATTTGGAGTGTGTTTGGTTCTGCCAAAGCTCCCAGGATCAGTAGCTATTTTCTTCGATCTATAAGTAAAAATTCTCACCTCTTAGGCATTTCTACAATCTTATATTGTAGAATTATAAATCCTAGTGATCTAATAAAATGTCAACTTAAATAATTAACTCTCTTTAATTTCAAAATATAAAGCCCAATCATAGGATAGATTGGAATGCTTTAAGCTCAGTATCGTGACATTTCCTTCTCCTTTTGGATTCCAAAATAAGTCTTCTCCTTGATCTATCCCATTTGATTTTTTAAAATAATTAATCCTTTAATAGTCTTAACCGGAAATCTTTAGAGACTAATCACTTTAATGAGTATTCTTAAGGAATTCTCATTCCTTAAGATATAATTAACTATGGGGTGCTTGCCTTCATAGGAAACTTAACGAACCTGGCTTAAAATAAATCCTATTTTACTTTTTCATGTAAAGTAGGGAAAAGATCTCTGGTATATTCGAAGACCCATCATGCATTAGTCCTTTATTGGGTGATTATTATTATATGTGATTTTCTTTTGAGATAATATATCATTCCTTGATGTCATACGTCTTGATAAGTACCCTAAGATTCGCATGGTGTCATCCCAAAAATAAACACCATGAGACTTCAGTCAATGTGACATTCAAATTTGTGTCATTAGAGAACTTTATGATAATAAGTTAAGTCAAGCTTAGTGATCTTATAGATTCCCAAAACTTGATTGATGATCAGCTAAGACTCTCCAAAAACTAGTAAATTTTGGATACATATGGCAATAGCTTCTTCAAGACCCGCTATCAAAGACTCATACTCAGCTTCATTATTGGTTCGAGGTTCAGTTAAGCCATATGAATGTCTTATGATGCCTCTTTCTAGTGTTATGAATACGAGGCCAATACCGGCTCGTGCCTTGGGTAGGTTCAAAGGTTGCATTGGCTTGATTGATGATGCTCCATCAAAATACATCTCCCATATCTACAGCTTTTCTCTTTCATTAATAGATAGAATCAGCTCATCAGAAAAGTCATCATTAAGCGGTGAGTCAGCTGGGATAGGATGCAGGAAGTCTGGCAAGATCTGTCCCTTCACTTTCGAACGTGCATAATATCAAATTGTAATAAGAGTACTGTCCATTGAGCTAAACGATTTATCAATGTTGGTCTCGTCATCAAGAACTTCAACGGATCAACCTTTGAGCTTAGTGTGATTCTATGAGAAAGCATGTAATGGCGAAGCTTCTGAACTGCAAATATCAATGCCAGATAATGCTCTCTATTGGAGAAGCGTACTTTAGCTCCTACTAATCTTTGACTGATGTAATATAGCACATTTTCTTTATTTTGTTCATTATGTTGTGCAAGTAAAGCCCCAAGGGACTCTTCTAAGGCTACAGTGTATAAGATAAGAGGTCTCCTTGGGATAGGGGCTGCTAGAATTGGTGAATTGAGTAGATACTTTTTAATTCTCTCAAATACTTCTTGGCATTCCTCATCCCATTTGAATGGAGCATTCTTCTTCATTAGCTTCACAAAAGGTTGGCATCTTCCTGACAAGTCTGATATGAAACGTTGAATGAATGCGAGTTATCCTTGTAAAGAGAGAAGCTGGCGAAAGTTCTTCAGTGGAGGCATCTCCACGATCACCTTGATTTTGGTGGGGTCAATCTCAATTCCTCTGTCTTACAACATATCCCAAAAATTTTCTTGAGGAAATCCCAAAAGCACACTTGAGAGGATTCATCTTGAGATCGTACATTCTAATCCTTTCAAAAATAATCCTTAAATCTTCAAGGTGATCTTTTTATCAATGCTTTTAACGAGGTCATCAACGTAGCATACCTTCGATGAATCAACTCGTCGAAGATGCATGTCATATCGATATGTAGTTCATTCTTCAATCGAGCGGCATGACTATAGCAATAAATACCAATGGGTGTTACGAATGATGTATGTTTCTCATCTTGAGAGCCATTTTAATCGATTATATCCAATGATCCATCCATAAAGGAGAACATGTCATAGTAATTGGAGGTGTTATCCACTAGCAATTCGACGCGAGGGAAATCATCTTTTGGGCATGCCTTATTTAAATCTCGAAAGTTGATGTAAACTCGAATCTGACCATTCTTCTTCTCTACAGGAATGATATTAGCTATCCAATTTGTATACTTCTCGTGAATGAAACTTGCTTCAATTAGTATTTTTTTTGTTTCTACGATCACTTGTTCTTCAACACCCGACCTCATTCTTCTAGAAGCTTATTTGACTGGTATTGAATCGGAATTGATAGCTAGCTTGTGAACTGCCACATCAGGGGATAAGTTAGGCATCTCAGAATATGTCCAAGAAAAGCAGTCCTTGAATTCACAAAGCAATGCTTTTATTTCTTCAACCTTATCGTCAGGCAGAAGGGCACTAACGAAGATTGGACAGAGTTCTTCTTCAGTCCCCAAATTAATTTCTTTCAACTCGTCCATGGTAGATGTCTACCCACCATCTTCAAGTTTTTCAGGCGTCGGTTCGCTTCTGCTTCCCCATCGATTGTGAGAATGTCTTCATAAAAGTCATCTTCATTTTCAATTTCGATTTCAATCTCACTTTCGATTACTACATAGCAAGTGCTCCTTTGATGATGCTTTTGTTGGATGCATCCAAGACCTTTAGTGGTATAATTATCGCTTCTTCGAGAGATCTGTGGACTCTTTGAACTCCATAAGTTATCAAAGAAGAGAGCTCGCCATCTATCCATTCCAACACTGATTCCAAGTTTGTGCATCAACCTTCGAATTTTTGGAGGATAGTATTTCGGCATTCTGGTGGGTATCATCTCTTCAGACTTTGAGTATTGAATAAGCCATTCAGAATCATAGTGTTGACATTCCTCAGATCTATAGAATGAAGTTCCCAATCTGTTGCTCCCAAGTAGTGGAGGTAAATAAAAGGTTTTTAGTTCCTCAATATTGAAGGCTCAAAATCATAATCGAAATTAAATTAATTTATCTCATTAGCTTTTGTTGAAGGCTCACATTTCTCCTTGAGTGCAACTAGAATATCTAGAATATCTTCTTCTCCTTCTGTATCACTACCCAAATGAGGAACATGTCTCTTTAGCTTTGGTGATATGGCATAAGTTCTAGAGAGATTTAATTCAGCCTTCTTTCCCCCTTTTCGTTCTTTCTCTTCTTTGGGTTGCTTTGTAATTTTTGAAGTTGAAGGATAGATTGAGGCTTACTTTCTTTTGAAAGAAAATACTTTGCATCCTCATAAATTTTTCCTCATGAGCTGTAAATGGTGAATAGTCGAGAATCTTGTGCTACTCATTTCTTATATACATACATTGATGTAGAGTAGATGAAACCATACCATATTCATGGAGCCAAGGATGGCCAATAGAGCTTTGAATGAGGTGTCGACATCTATCACATGAAATTTAGACTGGGTATAGAGTTCTCCAAACTTAAGCGGAAGAATGAAAGATCCGAGAGTCCTCTGTCCCATTTCATTGAAGCCATGAACCATCAATTTATCTCGTCCAAAGTGCTGAATGTCTATGGACAACCCCCTAAGTGTTCTCAGACTCATAAGATTTACTGTTGAACTTGGGTCAATTAAAATTCAATTGATCATACTTCCATCACTTTCTGCAGCTACATATAATGGACAATTGTGTTTCGTTGTCACGAGCATAAGATCTTCTTCAGAGAAAGTGATCATCGGGAGATCTTGAGCTTGCAAAACTTGAGTCATGTGTTGTTCAGCAAAATAAACTTCATATCTCTCTGGATCTTTAAGAGCTTGAATCAGCATTTCTCGAAAATCCTTCGACATCAAGAGAGCCTCATACACACTCAGTCGTGTATGGATCTTTCTCAGATGTGATAGGATATTATAATCGATTCCTCCACTTGAATTTGCTTTCTTCTTGGGGTCTTTAGGGATGATATCTTCATTCACCTCAATATTTTTGTCTTCATTTCTGATTTTGTGCTTATTGGATGACCCTTTCCTTAATGGAGGTGGTAGTATCTTACCACTCCTTAGTTGTACTTGGACTGCTTTATTTGGCTCAGACTTTTCAGATGAGGTAGCTCTTTCAGAGTCACCATCTACCCTGGAGGACTGTGCGGATACTTCAAAGTCACTACAAAGATTCAAGCGGCTCATTTGGGATGTATTTGAAGGCTTAGACTCATCCTCGTCAGGAAAACATAAGTCTTCTTCTAAACAATCTTCTATTTGTCACACCATCAAGCACGACTTCGATGTTATGGGCTTAAGAGTTCTCCTGCTTGGCGGGACAAACTTCTTGAATTTGTTTTTACATATTACATTTTTCAAAGCTGCTTGATTCCAATTATCGAGGCATGGATCACAGGAGCTATTGACACCAGAAATAACTTCGACATGTTTCTCTAGGAAGCAAGACTTCATTACTATTTCCTTCTTCATTTGACTTAGTGATCCAAAGTTGACATGTAATCAGCAAGTCTGATAGTCTGTCTTATCAATTGATGATACTCCTCTAGATTATTGATGTTTTTTTGAATTATAGTTCTCTTCTTGATCTTCTTTTTCTTAGTCGACTTCTTTGATTTATAAGGTCTACGCTTAGCTGACTGCTCCTTATGTTGTGATGAAGTAGTCTTATCAAAATGTTGTTGAGAAGCTAAAATGCTTAGTTTAGGTATTTCTTTTAAGTCCAATATAGGTTCAAGTGGTGATTTCCACTTAACACTAGGGACATCTTTTAGCTTCAACATTTTTTCTTCTTACTATCTCCCATTGATCTTCTTGTATTACTTTTCCTTTTACTTTCGGTTTCATCGATGGTATTGAAGTGGACGTAACTACTCTAGCAGATTCTCTTTTAGGATGAACGAGAACACTATCAGATGGTGTGAATTCACCCTCTTTATATTTTTTTCTTCAGTCAATCCTTGAAAACATAGCAATCTTCAATCGAGTGGCTAATTATCTAATGATATGGACAATATTTTGGATTGTTAGTTTGACCTGACTCTTCGGGTCTTTTGGATTCTGACAATTCTAATCTTGCTTTAAGCTTGTGAATAACACACTCTCCCTCTTGAAAGAGTATTCCTTACTCATCTTGCCTTTTAGAGATGGGTGCACTCGCTCATCATCTCTCCTTAATTGCTTTGATTTAGAGTTAACTGACTGTGTTTGCCTTTATCAATATTATAAGTTGTTCGCTTTCCACTGCTCGAGCTATAGGAGGTTGTATGAGACTCATTCTTCCTTGAGTCTGAAAATTTATTCTTCTTTAACTTTTCTGAGTGACCCTCAGGTTTTGAGCGATTCAACTTTTCAAACTTTGTCACTCGGTCTAATAACTCTTGAAATGTTGAGATAGAGGTCATACATAGATATGGTGTCATCTTATCATCAATGTTACCCATCAACAATTGGATTGAATGTTTCTCTTCTAGCTGTTGTTCACATTTCATGCTCATATTTCGCCAATATGTAATATATTTGGTCACTGACTCATCTTTCTTTTTCGTTCTAAGGCAAGGTCAGCAATTGTAATCTTTTCAGTTGCACTGGCAAATCTCTTGACGAACATCATTTCTAATTCAGCAAAAGCCTTGACTAAGTCATTAGGCAATTCAACGTACCATTCAAAAATAGTTGAAGTTAAACTACTAACGAACTGGTGGAATAATAGTGCGGCATTCCCCCTAAATTGCCACATGTTGCTTTGAACTGCGCCAGGTGTTGTCTGAGATTCCCAGTGCCATTGAATGTATTGAATTTATGCACTGAATAATTCTTAGGATATGTCACTTCATCGTACTCTACCGGGTATGGATGACCTTTGATTACTAATTTTTCTGCCTGTGTTTCCAAGCCAACATTCTTTGCTCTGAAAATTGCAAGTGTATTGACTGCAAAAACTTCGAAGGGAGTGAAGAGAGAAAGGCACTTCACCATGGAGATCATGGGAATTCTTTGACTTACATGCAGCAGGCTGCAAACACTGCCTTAAATGGAGCTATAAGTTCTTCTACCTATTTTTCGCTTGCATCAAGGAAGAGAAAAAAAAAACCAGGATCTCTTCTTTGGCACATCTGCAAAGGATCAATCTACTCACAGTCCTTTGCAATACCCAAATGCTGGTCATGTGAAGACTTCAGGGCCTTCTTCTCTTGCTTCTGTTCCTGCAAGCCGTGCTGCTAATCCTTCAGCTTTGGGATCTGTGAAAGCTACTTATAGGCCATTGCTAGCAGATATCATACAGACTGAAGATGTAAAGAGTTATGCTGCATTTTGGAAGTAGTATCAGGAGAGGTTGTTAAAACAGGTGCTGGTAAAAGTGTCCAAGAGGAGAAGCATCTTGAGATGGAGAAACAAGCAGAAAGTTCACTTGCTTTATCAAATAATGATAATATTGAGGCTCCAACGAGGCTTCATCTTCAGAAATTATCAGTTGATGATCGAATATGTAGAACGCATGCAGACAAAATGATAGAAGAGTTTGACTTTGCAGATGGTCAGAGAGGCAGAAGGCCTGTCTCCTGGAACACTAGCTCTAATGTGTCATGAGAAGGATATGATGTGCATTTCATCTCAAAACAACAACCTATCTCCAATATTCCCCAATAATCAGAGAATGACAGAAGTGTACGCGGAGCAAGAGAAATGTGTACTGATGGCATTTCGTGAATCTCTCCTTAAGCTTATCAATTGTGGAATAGCTAAAGAAGTAAGGTTCTCTTCAATGTCTTTAAAAGCAGAAACTTCTAGCCATGAAGATTCAGTCTTTAACAACTTATAGAATACATGTTTCGTTAACTCTCGGGTTTCAAGATCCTAATGCCATTAGAGCGTGGTGAAGCGTGAAAACACGTGGTGTCATGAAGATCATTGGCTATCTTAGAAGCATACCGAGTAACACTCCGATGTACATGCGGGGATGATCTTTGAGTATTGCCAAAATCTTTGTCAAAATTTGTCAAAATCTTTGACCTAAAAAAAAGATGAAGCTTAATATATGAAAATTATATATGTTTCTACTGCGGGTTTCAAGACATTATGCCCTTATGGCATAATGGTTTAAAATTGGATGTGGTGTCATGAGGCTACATTATCTTCATTAAAGGCATCTTGAGTAAGCCAAAGCAGTTATGATGTAGCCCCCTACACGAGGATGAAGCCGAAATATTGTTGAAATGTTGCCAAAATTTTGATTAAATTTAGGACTTAAAAAAAGGGAGGAAGAATCAAGATTCATTTAAAAAAAAAAATCAAGCACATCAAAAATAAATAATCTAAAATGAAATTTAAATGATTTGAAATTGCATATATACTTGTGCTTTTTTATGCAGGTGATCGAAGACCTTGCTAATGCCCATTAGGGCATAGTGGAGTCTTGAAACGATTGTGTCATAGAACCATTTCACCTCATTAGAGTGTATCAAGTAAACCAAAACAGTTCTAAAGTAGCCCCTACATGGGGATGACGCCGGAAGGTTGCCGAAATTTTATCAAATTTTTTAGACTTAAATTTAAAATTAATTGGATATTAAATTAATGGTGAAACATAAAGTCTTAAAACAAAATAAAATGAAAAGGTAATGTGGAGTTCACATGTAACTAAAAGTAATAATAAAGAGTGGCGTGCTCAATAAACATTATTATCCTATGAAAATATACTAAGTGAAGGTGAATTTAGTCAATTAATTTATTGCTAAATGAATGCTTGACCCGTTGTTTAATATATTCAAATAAATGAGGATGCTCAAGTTAAATACAAGTGAAACTTGATGTGGAAAATGCCAAACTCATATTAGACTTACAATAAATTTGAAGTCTAGTTTTCAAATAAATATGAAACTTGATGTGGAGTTAAGGAGAAATCCAGATTGGGCTTCATATTTCTTATATGAATATGGATGTGATTACAAAGCTAGCTAATAAGCATGAATATGGCTAAGGCAATGAGCACTAAAGTTATTATAACTTATTATAAGCGAATTAAAAATGAATTGAATTGAACACAATCAAATTTAAAAAATTTATATGAAGCTTGATAGCTTATGATTCAGCATGATTAAGACTTCGTACTGAAAAATCGGCATATATTCAAAAGAAGCTTGAATTCAAATAAGCTAGGTTAGAGGAAGTACAACAACTTGTATGAGCGAATGTCAAATTTGAATGTTGAAATTGCAATGGTCTAACAGGTCTTTAGTGAGCATAAGCCTACCATTGAAATCTAGAAAATTCTATGAATAAATAAAATGCAAGTAAAAATACAACATTTTGAGTGCAAATATAAATCTAATTATGCTTCAAGATGCCAGAACGCATGATACTCAAATGCAAGCGAGGCGCCAATTAAAATTCAAGTAAAAGCTATTGCTCAGTCTGTAATTCTTAAAAGCAAATGGAAGGCGACACTAAATTAAATACTGCACAAATGAAGAAACTTGTGTTCAATCTAAAAATAAAAGAAATTTTATTCTAATTATGATTTTTAATGTTAGTGATTTCACTAATTAGATGAAATTATCTAAGCTATAAATACCTACATGTGCTCGAACATAGAAATTTAAAGTGTAAATTTTAATGCCTGAAAAAGCTATGCAGGCTAAATGGGAATCAATTAAATATTAATCTCAGAAATCTAATAAAATATTAGATCAATTTATAACGCCTTCCACGCCACCGGATTCGCAACACTCAGATGTTAATTAACATTCTTAAATACACCATGGGCCCGACATTATCTTGAATGTTTAAATTTAAGTGTCTATTGATGCTGCGTGGGTTGTTTCCCGATTTAGTCTTAGGACTAGGTCCGGGTTAACAAAATCGAAAAATCTATTATAAGATTTTCAACTTAGTGAAATATCGAGAAATTAATTGACGTAATAAGATCTCGATCATCTTAAGAGCTAAATAGAGTTGATAGAATCTAAAGTTCTTAAATATATTTGATTTAATCAATCAATTAACTACCCCGATGATGACTATGTTGAATAGTGATTTCAACTGGAAGGGATACTTCCATCAAAATACGATTCTAATTTTAAATCAAATTACTCAAATTAAATATCAATCTAAAAATGCTTAAATGAAATTCTATCATTAAAAGCTTAAAGCAAAAAATCAATCAATCCGCTTGCAATTATTTATCGGGCGATAAATTAAGAAAACTTTAGCTCACAAAAGCGATGTCAATCCAAGTTGTCATACGCTCACTCAATCAATCTCGAAGCGACGTACCGTGTCTCGACATGTGGATTTGCCAAGGTAGGCTCCACGGAGGAAGCATTTAGATCGATTTTGATGATCGGTGGTTTAAATAGCTCCATTATATTATGATCACAATCGTCTGATCTGCCCAAAGGCTCCCTTTGAGGTGTAAATCATGGGGTATACTTGATAAAGCAAACCCTCTGTAGGTAGACTTAAGTGTCTCCTGACAAACACCACCTTTACAAGGATTTCTTGACCGTAACCCATGTGTTCCTTGAGCAAGTCACTTTCATCCCTCGACTAAGTAGACTCAGGGATCACGATGGCCCAAGATGGGAACCATGGGATCTAGCGCATCATAATTCCCCAACCATCCAATTTAAGCGAAAATGAATTTCATTAATCTTAAATTCTAAAACTCCATATGCTACTATATACACTGCGACTACCCAATGACTAGCCTTAATCGAAAGTTCTCGCTCACTTATTGGGAAAGGTAATTAACTATAGGGGCTTGCACCTATAGGAAACCTGGAACCAGATCTAAAGTCCTCACAAAATGAGGATGAAATTTCTAGGTAGTGTTTTATCTACTATCTCATCTGCCTTCTGAAAATTATACCGACACCTTAAATCACTCTCTTCAATTCAATTTGTCGAGAGGTCAGTGGTGAATTTTTGGAGCCCACAAGAACTCAAATCTTTAACAGGATGTGAAGCCAAAAAAGTCCTCAAACATCACAAAGAAGTGATAAGTTTATCACTAAAGGTCTTGGGTTCATCCACAAATCTCATCAAAATAAAGTCTGTTATAATATAATAGAAGCTGGGATTAAAACCAATAGTGATGAAGAAGATGGTCTCCATGAAATCCTTCTTACAAATGATGAAGAAGTAGAAGTTGAGCCTGCACTTGAAGAACTCAAAGATGGTGGACAAATAGCTACAATGGATGAACTCAAAGAAATCAACCTATGAGTTGAGGATGATCCATGTCCAACTTTCGTCAATGCCCTTCTACTTGATGAGAAAGTTGAAAAGCTAAGACTGTTACTTTGTGAATTCAAGGATTGCTTTGCTTGAACATATTTTGAAATGTCAGGCTTATCCCCTGATGTAGCAATTCATAAACTTGCTATTAAACCAGATACGATGCATGTTAAGCAAGCTCCTATGTGAATGAGATTGAAAATTAAAGAATAGGTAATTACAGAAACTAAGAAGTTGATCGAAGTAGGCTTTATCAGGTGAGGAAAGTATGCATTGGATAATAACATTGTCTTAGTAGGAAGAAAAATGGTCAAATCCTCATTGACTTGACCTAAAGCGTGCCCAAAGATGACTTTGCTTCCAATATCGAGAACTACTAGTGGACAACACTTCAACTGACATATTCTCATTCATGGCGGATCATCGGGATATAATCAAATAAAGATGGCAAGTTGAAAATACATCATTAGAACACTATTGGCATCTATATTTACGTCATGCCTTTTGGTTTGAAAAATGCTAAAGCTACATACCAAAGAGCCATGATGCGTATTTTTAATGAGCTGATTCACTAAAAGGTGAAATATTATGTTAATGATTTGGTGGTGAAAAGCTTAAATCATGAGGATCACTTTAAAGACTTGAGAATTGTATTGAAAATAATCAGAAAATATGATCTCAAGATGAATCCTCTAAAATGTTTATTTAGGGTATCCTCTGAAAAATTCCTTGGGTATATTGTACGACACAGAGGAATTGAAATTGATCCTGCTAAAATCAAGACAATTGTGGACATGCCTCAGCCAAAAAGTTTGCGTCAGCTTCGTTCTTTATAAGGACAACTCGCATTCATCCGTCGATTTATATCAAACATATCAGGATGCTATCAACCATTTGCAAGGTTGATGAAGAAGGATGCTCCATTCAAATGGGACAAAGAGTGTCAAGCCTTCAATAGCATTAAAAGTTACATTAAATCCACCAATCCTTAATGTCCACTTTTTGGGAAGCTCCTCATTTTACAAGCATTAGAAGAGTCCTTGGAGCATTATTGCACACAATGAAGAAAGCAAGAGAATGCTCTTTATTATATCGGTCAAAAATTAGCAAAATGAAATACTCTCAGATAGAAATTGTTTGGCATTGATCTTTGTCCAAAAGCTCATTACATGTTATCTCACAAGATTACCCTCATCTTAAGGATCGATCGAAGTACTTGATGACAAGAAGCGTTGATGTAAACGGCAAGATGGCGATCTTGCTTTTACAATTTGATATCGCATATGTTCTGCATAAAGTAATGAAGGGATAAGTCTTAGCAGATTTTATAGCTGCACATCCCATCCCTGCGGACTCTTTTCTTAATGATGATTTGTCTGATGAGCAAATTATGCTCATTCATGAAAGAGAAAAATCACAAATTTGAGAAATGTACTTTGATGGAGCCTCATCGATCAAATAAGTCCAATCTCTAAAATTCTCAAGGGCAAAGCGAGAATCGACATCATCTTCATAACAGAAGGAGGGATAATGAATGATCATATGGGGAGAGCTAAGAAGTAATAATGAAGCCGAGTATGAAGCATTAGTGATAAGTCTTGAAGAAGCTATTTTCATAGGCATTCAAAACTTGCATATTTTTGATGATTTTTAGCTTATTATAAATCAAGTACTTTGCATCTATAAAATCAACAAGCTTGAGTTAGGTTTCTATCACAAGCGAGTTCTCGAGCTTATGAAGCAAATACCAAATATCACACTAACTCGAGTCTCTCGATCTGAGAATAGTAAAGTCGATTATTTAGCAAAACTATCTAAGAAAATGACAAGTATGAATAATGATTATGTCATGATCGGCATATTTACTTGATGAATTCTAGAGCCAGCAAAGTATCAATCCCCATAGGTAGAGGGGTTATCAAATTCGACACAATAGGATGTGATTCAGATTGCTCCTCATACTCCCTAAAATCAACAAGGAGTTATACCAAGAAGAGCTAAGAATGATATTACCTCAGAAAAAAATAGTGTAAAGCTTTTATTATAGAAGAGCCACATGATTGGAGGCAACCTTTCATCGACTACTTTAAAGAAGGCAAATTACCAAACAATAGATCATTGACAGCTCAAATCGAGAAGAGAATGTTGCTTACTTTATGCTTTATACAACACATATGTAGATCATTTGAACAAATGACTACGATATCTAAATAGATGAAGCTACCAAAGTGATGGATTGAAGTTCATGAAGGACTTTATGGTGCACATCGGTCGAGTCCCAAGATGGATAAGAGATGGGATATTATTGGCCATCTATGGTGAGAAACTGTATCAATCATGCTAAGAAGTGTCATGAATGTTAAGTACGTGAGAATATAATCCATCAACCTCCAAATCCACTACACCCAACAATAGCATCTTGGTCATTTGAATATTACAGTACATATATAATTGGACCAATTGATCCACCATCATCAGTTGGACATGGCTTCATCTAGCGATGGATTATTTCTCTAAGTGGGTTGAAGCTATTTAAAGAAGTTCTTGTTGAGTGATCAACTTCTTCGCATAATATTGTCTATAGATTTGGAGTGTTGCAGAATAATTTTTGATAATGGCACGACTTTCAAAAGTTCAAAATTTATAGATTGATCGACACAAAATTGATTGGCGATACTCTTCAATATACAATCGAGCAAATTTGGCGCGAAGGCCTTCAACAAGACATTAGTCAAGTCTCAAAAGATTCTTACTAAAACAAGAGAATGACATACCCTAATAGAGGTACTATGGGCATATCGAACCACCTACAAGGCATCTAAAGTCACTCCTTATTCATTGGTATATTTGGAAGTAGTTTTGCTTGAAGTTGAGTTGTTATCACTTTGAATAGATCCAATACAATCTAGCGAAGATCAAAATGCTCTATGAGAATGGAGGAACTCGATACATGATGAAGTTAGGCGCAAACTCATCAAAATCTAGAATTTATCGAGCAAAGATGTCAAGGGTTTTGACCATACAGTGTGCCTCGAACATTCCAAAAGGAGAATTGGTTAGTCTTTGAAAAAGACCAATTATTCTGTCAATTTGGTGGCAAATTTGAGCCTGGAAGTTTTGTCATTGAAAAGTGTATCAAGGAGGAACATACCAACTCATTGACTGGGGTGAAAGACTGACCAATTAATGGTCGATACTTGAAAAGTATTATATATGAGGAATATATTCTATACAATAGAAATCCAGATAAGGGCATTTTTTAGTATATCTATTTAGGTGACATCTGCTTCATCGAGATCCCTAAATAAATATACTTTAGATGAAAAAAACTCTTCTATGAAAATTCCTCTATTACACAGGGGGCATTTTAGATTTATATATATAGATAAAATCAATGGTGTATGTTAAAACTCTCTTAAGAGCATATCAATTCAAATATTGATGTATTTGTATATTTTCATCTTGAAAGTTCTTCTAAATGTGCTTTAGAATTTCCCTTGCAAGCTAGGGGCATTTTTTTAATTTATGTTAAGTTTATTTGAGTTGACATCGTGCTATAAAATGAAATCCATGAATATATTCTTATTGACATTGACGATCTTTACGCCAAAATCCACGAATATACATAATTATTATTAAGTTGTAGGTTCTTACAGAAAAAAAAGAATCCATTTCATCATGAAAAGACAACCTAAATGTCAAAATTTATCTCCAGGTTTGCCAAATTAGGAGATCAAGTCATAAGAACTTCCCGATTTTGGAAGCTTCAATCAAGTTGGAAAAAATATCAACCTCTACATCCACGAGTCTTGACATCTATGGGTTCTAAAGCTTCGAACTCAACAAGCCACAGTGGCGGGACGCTCTCCTCACTCAACAAATAAGAAAAGGCGCGTGAAAGAGCCGTTAGTCTGATGACAAAATCACCAACCCACTATAGCTCAAGTCGAAGACTTGAGTAGATTTTAAAGGTCGAACTCAATAAGCTCAAATGTAGTCAAGTTGATGAAGCTCTCCACACTCAACAAGCTGTAAGAAAAGGCTGCAGTGAAAAAGCCCCTACTTATCAGTTCAATGATGATAGATGTTCAATCTCAAACCAAATCTAGCTTAGTGATTTCAAGCAACCAAAATCCAATAGATCTTTCTATTTGATTGATAGATCAAGACAATCTGAGGAAAACTCTCAATTCAGAGTTGCCTCAAATTAATCTATATATTTCCCGTAGAGTGATATCTCAATTTATTCTCAAATGATGCGATCAGCTCAAATATGATCAAGTCAATCTCCTCATCAAGTCCATCAGCGAAAGCATAGGACCGAGGAAGCAATTCATAGTTCATACAAAGCGATGGTCGAAAGAAAAGAATTTTGTGGTTATTCGATCATTAAAGCATACATTCTGGGCGATAACTAATAAATAGACTATATAAGCGGTGGTCATCACCCTTTAATGAATCCATCAAAAGCAACAAACAGGATTCATGACATACACTTCACGACAAGTCGATATGGACAAATCATTGTCCTTCATCAAATCGAGCTTAAAGCTGGGGAGGAAGAAATTTCAAATCAAATCAACGCGGATAAACCAAATTCCCAGCGATCCTTCATCAAACAAATAAACCAATTCCTCCATCAAACCAACCAAGCATGAAGCTGGGTTGGAGACTCAAATGAGGATATAAAAGAAAGAGGTCTTGAAAAGCCATTGAAAATAGTAGATGTGTAAGAACTCTTATCTATCGACAAATCGATTCGACAAATGGTCAATCCATTTTAGCATGTCTAAATAAGGCATCATCTGACAAATCTCCATTAAATTTATTGAATCAAAAATGATCAAGTTTTGTGGTCAAAAGTCAACCAATTTTCAACAAATGCTGACTCCTCCATGCGAATCACATTTGTTAGGGGCATTGTTGACCTCATATGTGTCATAAGTCGAGTCAATTCAAGTGAACCGATGAAGTGATAACACACAAATCGAGGTTGAAATGCATTGGACGTCATTAAAAATGATTGAAACGACCTCCGATCGACGAACAGATTTTGTCATCGCATTCAGAACATCGAAACTGATCAGAATATAAATATTGCATAATTTAAAGATCAATCGACCAAGTGATGCACTATGTGTCGGCATGCATATTGAGTCGGAAATGCGATGATGTTGAGCGACCTCCGTTCATGAAATTGATCACACGTTAGCTTCAAACATCAAAAAAAATATTAAATGAGGCCGCACTCAATTCGGACAAATGTCCAAATGTCGAATGATCGAAGTGACAATCGCAAATCGGTACGGGTACAACATCACAAAATCGCCAAGATCTCCGATTGATGAGCGGACTTTCATGCGTTGACATGAACTAATCAAAATATAAATATATGTAACGATCAATCAATTGTGTCTACGCAGCATGCTCGAGGTCAAGGCACGCGACAACAATCTCTTTTGATTGTGTCATTAGCTTTGAAACGTCAAAATCTATCAAATAAGACTGTGTACTCAATTCGGACAAGTCTGCGAAAACATCATGTGGTCGCGGTGGATATTTTGAAATTGGCTCGACTGACTTGAACCAAATGGTCTCAGATGGTAAAACGAAAGCGTGTCGTTATCGAAAAATGAATAAATAGATTAATATATATATATATATATATATATATATATATAATGATTTTATCGTAAAATTCATTTTAAGTGTGGTTAAGTGCTTAAAGAAATTAAATAAACTTTTATCTTAACCATCCCAATTACCCTAGTTCCACAATGAGCGGTCGGTTTGACACTTCCACGCTTGACTCTGTGACTCCTGACAGGCCTTCCTCTTCCCCTCTGCAAGGAAACTCGGCCACCACTCCCTCCTCCATGCTGATTGACAGTGATGCAGTTCCCTCCTCCTCTCTTCAAGCCGTCAAAGAGATTCCCCATTTTTTTGATTTTTGCTCTTCCCTTCAAAAGCGAGAAAGGGCTTCTCCTTCTTCCCTTCATCCGAAAATAAAAAAACTTATCTTCCACTTGCTCCCTCCAAACCGAAAAGGTAGTTCCTACTTTCTTCTTCCTTCTTCCTCTCCCTTCTCCTTCCTTCTCCTTCTTCTTCCATTTCTCCCTCAAAATTGAAAATGATTCCTTCTCATTCTTCTTTCTTTTTCTTCCTTTCTTCTTCCATTTCATTTTCCCTATTTCCTTCCCCTCTCCAAAACTGAAAATCCATTTTTTTTTTGCATTTTCACCAAAACCGAAAAACCACTTTCAAATTCTCTTATTTCTCACTCAATTTCCCCATTTTCCATTAATTTCATCGATTTGCCTAGAACAATCATTAGTGTTCTTCTTTTTTTCGACATCTTTCATTACCTTTCCATCTCTTGCATGGGAGAAACATGTCATTAGGGTTTCTAATTTTTGACGTCTCCCTTTCTACCTCCCTTTCCATTTTGCCTTTGCCGCAACCAAAGAAGAACGCTGTCATTAGGTGAGTTCTTCTCTCGGTTTCCGGCATTGCCATTTCCGTCCTCTTTCGATCTTTCCTCTTGCCATACCAAAGAACATTCATTAAAGGGTTCCTCTCTTGGTTTTAGACATATCCATCCGTCTCCCTTGCGGATTATTGCACACAGAAAAATGAGTCAGAACATGTGGGATTAATGTGTGATGTATATATATATATATATATATATATATATATATATATATATATATATATATATATATATATATATATATATATATATATATATTTGTGTTTCTTTGAGTTGAAGGCCTCATTGTGCTCATTAGAGTATGAGATGAAAAATCATGCGATGTCATGAACACACATGCTTCATTAGATCTTGAGTAAGCCAACATCTTTAGATGTTCTCCCTCTAATGTTGCCAAAATTTGTCAAATTTCGGACTTAAAAAAAGAAAATGAATATATATATATATATATATATATATATATAGTATTATATTTATTTTTTCTTTAGGTTAAAGGCCTCAAACTCATTGGGTGTGACAAGATGAATCGTTTAAGCTTAAATTAAATAAGAAAATATACGATAAATGTTAAAACGAACATCAAAAAAAAGGAAAAACACTTATAAAACTTATTTAAGCAAGTTAAAAGCCTTCCCGAAGTGCGAACTAAAATCCTTTCCCTCTTTCTCAAGTACATTAAACTCAAGCAAGTGCTCTCTCCCTTAGCTTTATTTAAAGGGATTTAAAGAAATAATGAGGAACACATTCTTATTTAAAATTAACTTCTTAATAGAGTGAGTTTTTTTTCTTGTAAATTCCTCAAAATTAAACAAGCTTTAATTGGAACTTGGGGAGACAAATATTAAACTCACAAGCTTTAAATTATAATTTTTTATGACTTAAATTGAAGTGGTAAAATGAGTTTTCTTCTCTTGTAAATTTCTCAAAATTAAACAAACTTTGATTGAAATTATGGGAGACAAATGTCAAGCTCATAAAAACTTATAATAAGTTTGAAGTTTGACTTTTAAATAAACATAAAATTTGATGTGGAATTTAAAATAAAGTCAAATCGGGTTTGATTGCTTTTATATAAAGACTAGATAATTCTTATAAGTGCAAGAATATTATTGGATAGCTTACTCAAAAGTATAATTTGTTGGCTTGCTGATAGACATGAATGTTATATTTCAAGTCTATTTGGATTTGTATCTCAATACAAAACTAAATCATAAGAAATTTGTTGAGTGTTATGCTTATATATATATAATAAAGGGAAGTCAAATGAAATTTATGAGAGCTATGAAGAATGAAATAACATGTTGAAGCATAGTTAAAGCTCCTTAATGAATAACTAAAAGATTCATACAAGAAGCATTAATAGTTTGTTTTAAACTAATTGGAAGATAAATTCTTAAATATGAAAGAATTCAAACATTATGAAGCAATTTGAAAACTTGGATTGAAAATTCAGAAATTAAATTAAGTGAATATTTTAAATTACAATTTAAATCAAAATGTCAATTCAACACTTTATATAAATTATGGTATTCTCAAATACACCGCATTAGCCACACATCTTTGAATGCTTAAATTCAAGTATCAGGATGTTAGCGGTTCTTTAGGTTTAGTCTTGGGGCTGGGTCAGTTAACAAAAAAAAAATCTATATTACAAAATTTAAAATATCGAAACTAATTATCGGTGGATTAGATCTGTCCTATTAGCTAACGAGTTGTGAGATCTAAAGCTCTTAAACATATTCAAATTAATCAATTTTTCAAATCAACTTAACTCAAATTAAATATCAATCTCTAAAAAACTACTCCAATGAAATCTAATCATTAAAAGCTTAAAGCAAACTCAATCTATACACCTTTCACAATAATTTGTTAGGGGTGACAAATTAAGAAAACTCCTGCAAAGAAGTCGATGTCAATCAAATACTGTATGTTCTCAATCTCTTCTGATGTGGCGTATGTGTCATTTGGCATGGTTTAGCGATAGGCTCCGATTATGCGCCCGAGTCCTCACGTGGGATGGCGGCGAGGCTCCATTATATTACGATCGACCGCATATGCTCCGATGGCTCGCTTTGAGTTATGAATCATAGGTATACTTGATAGGGAAAACACCTCACAATTAAGGTAGACTTAAGATTGTCTCCTTAAACACCACCCCAATCATAAGGATTTCTTGGATGACATGTATTCGATAAGAATATTTGGTCAAATTGGATCAACTACCTCCTCTCGACTAAATGGGAGGGACCGATGGGATGATGAGAAACCATGAGATCTAGATCGGGCACATCATCATTCCACCAACCATCCGGTTTAAGCTAAAATGATGAATGTCATAATTTTAAATTCTAAAACTTCATATTATGCCACGCATTTAGCGATCTAATGATTAGCCTTAATGAAAAGTTCTCTCACTTATTGGGAGGGGTAATTAACTATAGTGGCTTGCGCCTATAAGAAACCTGGAACTAAATCTAAAGTTCTCACCAAATAAGGATGAAATCTATGAGTAATGTCTTATCTACTATTCCATCTGTGTTCTGAAAATTACATCGACACTTTAATTAAAATCTCACTCTTCAATTTAATATTTGTCGAGAGGTCGGTGGCAGATTTTTGGAGCCCACAAAAGTAAAGAGCATAATAGAATCAACCCAAAATCTTCTTCATCATACTTGACTTTCATTATCTCAAAATCCAAGATAATTTATTTAAATGTAGTCAAGTATTCCTCAAAAGATCTACGTTTAGATAAGCGATGAGAACAAATTTTTTGTTGAAAATATAACTTGTTTGTGAAGCTTTCACCATGCATAACTATTCTAATCTCGCCTAAAGGGTTACCACAGTTTTCTCTTTCAACACGTCCTGTAGAATTTGATTTGATAAATATATGTGGATCTGAGATGCAGAATAATGCATCGTACACTTCATTCAGAAAGTCTCCCGAGTGTAGAGAATAGTATATTTAAAAGTCAAATATGAAGAAAGTAAAGAGCATAATAGAATCAACCCAAGATCTTCTTCATCATACTTGACTTCCATTATCTCAAAATCCAAGAGAATTTATTTAAAGGTAGTCAAGTGATCCTCAAGAGATCTATGTTTAGATAAGTGATGAGAATAAAATTTTTGTTTAAAATGTAACTTGTTTGTGAAGCTTTCACCATGCATAACTGTTCTAATCTCGCCTAAAGGGTTATCACAGTTTTCTCCTTCAACACGTCCTGAAGGATTTGATTTGATAGATAGAAGTGGATCTGAGATGGAACCTTTTGAAATGGCTTCTCTAACGACCAACTTGAGGTCATATTGTCAAATCACAACAAGGCATCATTGAGATCCATTTGGTCGAGAATCATCCTCATCCTCACCTGCTACAAGGAGAATCTTGTGTTGTGATGTAGAAGAGAGATATCATACTTTACGGTCATCATCTTCTAAGAATACTCTGGCACAATAAACCTTGACTCTGATACCACTTATTATAAATTAGAGCAGAAAAATAACAAAGTGATTCATCAGTAAAACACCCACATTCATACAAAGAATACAAAGATTTATGTGAAAAATCACTTAACAAGGATAAAAATGATGGGAGGAGAAATATTCACTATATCGAAATAAGAAAAGTTACAAGAAAGAGATGACACACATAAGACTGAAGAAAAGGAGTTTTCAATCCCTTACACAAACTGAGGGGTATTTATAGATTTCTATAAAATCCTTTATAAAGAAATACTTAAAAAGTGCAATAAATCAAGAGAAAACAAATTACAATCTAAAGGCTAAAATAAAATTAATCCAACAGTAAAGATATTCAATCCATGTGCTTATATTTTTCTACTAAGATGAATAGAATCCACATAAATTAGGGTCACAAATTTAACCTTTCTCTAAGCGGAAGATTACTACTCTTTAAGGTTGCTTTGTGCTTTGATTTTCATAGGTTAGATTCCCCATCTCATACTGAAAAGGATACTACTTATCAAAGTCTCTTGATATCTTCACATTCATATCTTAGGTTACCCTTCCCTTCACAAAAAGATATCCTTTTTCAATATTGCTTTGCACCTCGATTTCTATATCCTCCTAATTGCTTAGTGCTTACCTTTGGGTCCAATAAGTACGCCTTGATTGTTCCTTGCTCCAATAGTCAAGTCTCCTTTCCTAGCTCCTTAGAAGGCCAAGTACCTTCTTGATGATTTAACAATAAGCTCCACATGATTTACATATATTCTGGATAAAGCAAATGTGAAACCTCAAAGACAAGAATAATCTCTGAAGAAATTTTCTTTCTGGTAGACAAATTAAATGAGGAGCATTGCGAAAGTATGTTCAAGGCTTAACCTTACTTGTAAGAAAATTAGATGCATGTAAAATTACCTCTACTGCTGCTTTACAAAACAAAGTCATCCGCTTCAGTATCTCCTGCACATACAGGAAAGCAGAAAGTTATATAATGATTATCCAAGTATAAAAAGTTCCTATCAAAGTGAAAAGCAATTATGAAGATAAATGGTAATGATGAACAGCATAAATCTCAATGAAGAGTCTCCTTCATGCAATGTTGAATACATACAAATGGAGTTTAGTACCTTACCAGCCTATCTCCTCATATATATTATGCTGACAGTGCCTAAACACTAAACACTCAAGAAATACAAAATCTACCCCATCAATGTATGCATGGTAATAGGATACTTCCAGATCCTGTGTGACACAATTTAGCAGCAACAGTAAAACTTCACCACAGTCCTTGCAATCTTCAGCCACTTCATTCAAATTAAACTTCTTACCTGTCCATCAACCTCATACCTTTTGCGAACTCCTATATCTTTTGGCTCAGGAAAGTCACCATACTTTGGCACGATAACCTAGAATGTCAAATCAAAAATATATGTGATATGTTGCCAACATTCATTTAGTTCATGTTTCTAATGGGCCAAAATGATTCAATTTATGCACTCAATATCATAATATCAATTGCATTTGCATCCCAACTGAATCAACTCCACAAAAAAAATCATTTCTATGAGAGAGACACAATAACCAGATCTATCACATGGGATAGAAGGAAAACAGAGTACCATCACCTGATGACCTTGTCTGGCTAAAGCCTTTGGCAAAGTTCCAGCAACATCTCCAAGCCCGCCTATGATATACATGAATAGTTGATGCACATACAAATATGTATGTACAAATTAGCTGAGAACCTGAGAATCCAATGAAAAGCGATTGTCACATTTCTTCACCTGTTTTGGACCAAGGATCACATTCATTAATCGACACAAAATTGATTGTTGATATTCTTCAATATATGTTTCAAGGGCAAATGGTTTGACAGAAGCTTTCAACAAAATATTGATCAAACTGCTCAAAAAGATCTTCACTAAAAATAAAAGAGAATGACATACTAAATTAATAGAGGCATTATGGGCGTATCGAACTACCTACAAGACGCCGACTAAAGCCACTCCCTATTCATTAGTATTTAGAACTGAAGCGGTTCTTCCGCTTGAAGTTGACTTGTCATCACTTCGAGTAGCGATCCAATATAACCTAACTGAATATCAAAATACTCGTTTGAGAATAGAGGAACTCGACATGCTTAATGAAGTTAGATTGCAAACTTATCAAAATTTAGAGGTTTATCGAGCAAAGATGTCCAGGGCTTTTGACCATATGGTGAGGGGCCTTGAGCATTCCAAGAAGGAGAATTAGTCTCGATGCTGAGAAGATCAATTATTCATAATCAAAAAATTTGTGGCAAATTTGAGCCTAATTGGGAGGGCCATTTTTTCATCGAGGTGTATCAAGAAGGAGCATACCAACTCATTAATCTAAATGACAAAAAACAAATACCGTCAATTAATGGTTGATACTTGAAAAAGTATTATACATGATAAATATATTTTTGATGTACTATAGAAATCACCCTGCAAGTCAGAGGGCATTTTATATATATATATCTATTTAGGTTGACATCGTGCTTCTTGACGAGTTCTCTGAATAAATAGATATAATCAAGAGAAAAGGAAGACAATCTTTGATAATATATGATAAAATTTTATAAAAAACATCGTAAAACCCCTATTACAGAGGCATTTTTTTTTAGATTCTATATATAGATGAAATCAATATTATGTGTTAAGCTCTCTTAAGACCAAATATATCAACTCAAATATTGATGTATTTGCTTAATTTCATCTTAAAATTCTTTCAAATATGTTTTAGAATTCTCTATGCAAGACAAGGGGTGTTTCTTTATTTTCATATGGGTTGACATCATGCCATGAGCGAGATCCCTATTTGATTACTCTAATATCCTGATAGTAAAGATACTTTCAATTATCCTGAATAGTGAAAATGTATTTTTAAATAAGATGCACATAAGATGATTCTACAGTTGAAATATTCATCTTCTATACTTGTAATAGTTCTAAAAAGTCAAGTGAGAGGATTTTGAATTTGTAAAACTTTGATATTGTTAAGTTGGGTAAGCACAAGTCTGTTCACAGCTCAAGTCTAGGACTTAAGTGAGTCCTGACTGTCGGACTCAATAAACTCAAATGTGGTCAGTCGCGCTTTCTCTCAACAATTAAGTAAGAAAAGGTAATGGTAGAGCTCGCAATAGTTATTACGCCTCAGTGACTTGACTTAACATACCAAAGTGATTCAAAATCAAAAGTTCTCATAATTGACTAATGAACTACGAACAGGGTTATAAAAGATGTTTTATCCTTAAAACAATAACTGTATAAAAATATCTCAGAGATATGCAAAGATGTTGACCCTCAGTCGCATGACCTAAGCTGAAGGAGCATGCAAATCAGATAGAAGGATCGCACACAAGGCTTCCTCCTCCCTCCCTCATTCAATCTCCCATAACCAAAGGCACGCACGCGAAGGAAACGACAACCGCTCCTGCTCGTGGAACCTCAAGCACAATCCCTCGTTCAAACTCCTTCGACGCGCATGAGAAACCAAAACCGATCCAGCCTCTGGGCAGCGTTCCCCCCAGCTCACCTCTCCCACTCGTGTCTCTACTTCAGCTGCAGGTTCCTCCAAACCGAAGACCTCCTCCTCTCATTCGTTCGCGGATCCCAGAAGGAATCACAAGCTCTCATTTTTCCACATCACCTTTCAAGCATCGATCCGCAAGCATTCGCCTCTCGCAAGCTCCCGCTTGCAATCTCTTCATTATGTCTGCGTTCAAGAGCCCTACCTCCCGTTCTCCTCTCTCGCTCGACCTCTCTCGGCCATTGAATTTCATAACTCCCACTTTCCTCAAACCCCACCGTTCTTGTGCATTTACCTTGTCTAAATCAGAAATCCTACCAAGAGGATTTACTAAATCGATTTAAGGAAAACAGAGGAGAAAGCATTCAATTTCTTTTTTATGATTCAATGTTGGTATTTTCTTTGTTCTGAGATTTAGGTTAAATCATACTTAAATCCTATTATTCTAATCCTGCTACCAAGCAGCATAGATCTAGGGTCCATTGTCATGCTACAAGAATGCTCGGCTACTCTATCCAAGGATGTTGAAGGGACTAAGAAGATTTTGCACAAGTTTATTGTGCTAAAGCTTAAGGCGGTTTAAGAAGACTAAACACATGAAATATTTTGTTCTACTGATAAGAATGTGGAGAAGTGTGTGAAAATTATCTGCATATATGCCTGTGATTCTTTTTGCATGTTTCAAGAACCCATTAATGCCCATTAGGACGTAGTGGGTCAAAGGCGGTTGTGATGTCATGACAGCACTCATTGTCTGCAGATAAGCAAAATAATTACGATGTAGCCTAGGGGATGATGTCATATCTTGCTAAAATTCACTTGATTTTGGATTAAATTTGGGACTTAGGCAAATTTAAATGGAAATTATTTAAACTTAAATTAAATAAATGATGCATACTAAATACGACGATAAACATTAAATCAAGGAAAAATAAACGGGCCATACTTAAAGGAAAATTTAGAAAGAATAAAACACTCACTTGGAATGTAATCAAATATGTCTCCCTTCTCAAACTCCAAAACACTCCAACCTTTCAAGCAAGAGATATGAAATGGAAGGCCCTCCTTTAGCCTTATTTATAGAGTGGTAAAGCGTCAATGTGGGACCCATCCTTATCTAAACTTAATAATTAAATGTAATGATGATGGGGTTTGATGGATAATACTAAACTCAAGCTTTAATTGTAATTTCTACTTAAATTAAAGCGGTGAAGTGAGTTCTCTTTCTCCAACTCCTTAAAATTAACAAGCTTTAATGAAACTTGAGGGAGGTATACTAAACTCACAAACTTTAATTATAATTCTCTATGCTTAAATTGAAGCGGTAAAAGTGAGTTCTCTTTTATCTAAACTCCTCAAAATTAAACAAATTTTAATTGAAACTTGAGGAGGCTAATATTAAACTCGCAAGAGACTTAAGATAAATTTGAAGTCTAGTTATTAAATAAATATGAAACTTGATCTAGAGTTGAGGATAAATCCATATTAGATCGGAAGTCTTTTTATGTGAACAAATCATATTTAATATCAAACGAAGTAAAGATCTCAATTGAATATGAAATGACAAATGATTGGTGATAAGTTTAAACATCCAATTCCAAATTGAGAATAAAGTGTGCAAGAAATTTAGTAGTTTTTTTATAAGCACAAATTCAATTAGGCAACTCATGATCATTCATAAATGTAGCCTTTAAAAGGATCATTTGGATCTTGCGGTTAAAGTGGGTTTTGAAGCACAAAGATTGGTTGAGTCTTCAAGCTAAAGCGAAAATTAGATGAGCTTCATAAGAAATTCTCACTAAACTAAATAACTTATTAGCAAATATGATCAAGACTTCTTAGTGAATAATTGACTCATATTTGAAAAGAGTCTCAATTTAGATAAGCTTGCTTAATGAAGATATAATAGCTTGCTTAGAGAGAATAAAAATTGAATGTGATGATTAATGGAGGGTTATATGTTCGTTAATAAGTCAAGCAAAGATGCAATATTTTGAATTGCAAATAGAAACTTAATTTTGCTCCAAAAAATCGTCCGATTTCTCTTTCAGACGAGAAAACTAAATTAAATGATGCGAATGAATGAACTTTCTTTCAATCTAAAAATTAAAAAATTCCATTCTAATTATGATTTTCAAAATCAATAATTTTGTTAATTAAATGAAATTATCTAAGCTATAAATGCCAGCATGTGCTCGAACATTGAGATTTAGAGTACAAATTTTAATGTCTAAAAAGGTTGTGTAGGCTAAGTTAAAATTAAATGAAAATATAAAATCAATCTTATAATTTAATATAAAATTATCTAAATTACTAAAACGCATGGGCTAGACACTACGCTAAATGCTTAAATTTATGCGGGTTCTTAGGTTTAGTCTTAGAAGCCCTCGCGTTAATAACCTAAAAATCAATTATTATAAAATTTTCAACTCAACTCGAAGCTAATTTTGTCAAATGATAGATCTCATTATTAAATTAATAGAGTCGATAGGATCTAAAATAGCAAAATAACACATTCACCCCGAAGATGGTTATGTTGAATGGTGATTTCAACCAGAGTGGATACTTCCATCAAAATGTGATTCTAAATTCAAATCAAATTAAACTCAAATTAAGTATCAATCTAAAAATTGCTAAATAAAATTTAATCTTTAAATGCTAAAATTCAATCCACCTTGATAATTTGTTGAAAGTGATAAATTAAGCGCTAGCCAAATGAGCCAATGTCAAATCAGTGTTCTTATATTCTCTCAATCAATCTTGTGGATGTAGCTCGTGTCTAATGGCTTGGCGGTAGGCTATATATATGATCTGATTATGATGAGTCCTCGACGGGTTATTGATGCCAAATGGCATTATATTACGATCATATTGTAGCTGCTCTCTCGATGGCTCTTTGAGTTGTGAATCATAGGGTATACTTGATAGGGTAAAAGCCCAGTCAACTAAGGTAAAATTTAAGTGTCTCTTTAGATAAACACAACCCGTCTATAAGGATTTCTTGGATCCGTAACCCATGTGTTCGCGATAAGATCCTTCGATCGAGTTAAATTAATCCTCTCACAAGTAGGTAGGGACAACGGCCGGGATGAATGATCATGGGATCTAAATCGAAGCCTCATCATTCCCCAACCATTCGCTTTAAGTAATAATGATGAATTTCAAAAATTCTAAATCCTAAATTTTAAACTCCACATGATCTTCTTGCTACATTTGCTTAACGACCAGCTTAATTGAATGTTCTCTCGGCATTGAGAGGGGTATTGCTTATAGTGCTATAAGAAACTTGGAACGAGATCTAAAGTCCTCGCAAAATGAGGGTAAAATCTCTAGGTAGTGCCTTATCTACTATTCCATCTGGCTTTTGAAAATCTCACCGACGCATAAATCATACTCTCTTCATATACGAGATGTCGGTGGCAAATTTTCGGAGCCCACAAAAGATGAAGATACAAAATTTTAAGAGCAGTATAAAACAAAAGAAGAGAGGAATACTGATTTTTTATTAATACAACAAGATAACATATAACTAACAAAAAAGAGAAAAATCACCTCAAAAACAAAAAAATCAATGAGGTCAATTAGCTTGCATCAAATACGATTCATGTCATGCGCATGTCATATTTGTTGGGAGCATGTTGACATATTATTTCATTTTGGAATGAATAAAAAAAGAAAAAAAAAAAGCCTTTGCTCAGCCTGAAGCCCTTCAGTTCTTCTCTTGCTCGTTGATTCCTCCCGATCGAGACTCTCTCAATTTATTCTCCTCAAGGCCTCAATCTCTCCATCCGGTTTCTCCCCGTCACACATTCAAGCACTCGAATGGCAGAACCATTCCGCTCTCGTTCATCCCAGATAAGAGCGAAGCATCCGTTCCCAGGCTCTCTTGGCCGTCTCCTCAACAAGAGAAAATGACTTCATTCGCTCGCTCCCCTTTCCCTCACTCAGTCTCTCTCAACCCATGAGGAACGCGACAAACAATCTCCCATCTCCCCTCTCTCATTACCACCGTGCAGTGATCTGCAGCCCCTCCCAAGCTCCTCTCACTGCTTTGATTTTTCTTACCGTCCGACCGAACTCCTTCCTCCCTTTCTCGCTCGGCCATACCCCATCGCTTGGTCGAACCCCATCTTCCTTCTTCCCGTCAGCCTACACAATTAATCTGTCTCTTTAATTTTCTTCTCAAATATGTCGTAGCAAAGAGTTTTATTTTGAACTTACTACTTCTTTATTGCTTTCGTTTACATCACATTCTACATGACTAACATTGAATTTCCTCCATTGATTTTGTTTCAACTTCAATAGTTTGTTGAATCTTTACCATATTTTTCTTTGTCTTAGCAAGAACAGATGCTTTCTCTTCATCTCCTTGAATGTGGATGACGTTGACTGTACTAAAAAAATCTACCATTCCTTAGTAGCTCATAATATTCATTATCGATCTTCCATTCCCCAATAAATCAACTATTTTACATGTCGGTTGATGATTTAAATGAGTTCTTTTTCCTCACTTGTTGTTCGTCTTTTTTACATATAAGAAGTTGCAGTTTTATGTCCTCAAGGTTCGAAGGAATTTTCCGTGTAGTCCTGATTTCTTCCCTTCCACACAAACGGCGACTGCCGAAAGGAACTTCGTCATCAGACGGGTTCCTCTCGGTCTCCGGCCTTTTCCCATTCCCTTCCTTCCTCTGCTTTACTACTCAGCAAACTTCCTACATGATTGAGTTTAGATGCTATCTGGTTGGTGATAGATGTATAAAGAAATGTGTGAAAATTATATGCATACATATGTATTTTTTTAAGCAAGTTTGAAGGTCTCGTCATGCACATCAGGGTGTGATGATATGAAAATCGACGTCGGTGTTTCAAAACACTAGCATCCATCGAGGCATGTGGAGCTGTTAGATGTTGCACCATGAAATACATAAATTTCATCAAATTTTTTGAGACTTAACAAAAAAAGGTAACATTAAGTTAAATATAAAATATAAAGTCATAAAGAAATGAATTGGAAATTAAATATAAATAAACTTGAAATAAATTTGAAAGAGACTTGAATTACAAATAAAATTGAAAATCATATTTAAATAAGAAAATAGGAATCAAACTCAAGTGAACCTATAAAATTTAAAATAAACTTGAATTTCTTTGATATACATGAACAATCTCATAATATTTTTCTTAAAATAATCCAAAATTAAGAAACACATATAAACCTCTATAAACCTAGTTAAATCCATGGACCGAACTATACTGATGCTTACAATTTCCTCAATGACTCATTATGGGTGCAAAGTTCTCTAGTGAATAATAGACTTTCTACAATTCATTTCAATCTAGAAAAGTCAAAGAATTCATTAGAAGTATGGGATAAATTTGAAGGCTTATTAATAAGCGTAAAATAGATATGAATCTCAAGTTCAACTAAAGAAAGCAAATATGAATCACGATATGTTATTCCAAATTGTATAATATAAGTCTAAAACATCTTTTACGCCACCAAATACATAATTCTTCATATAAGCAGACAGAAGACGATAATAAATTAAATTATTACACAAATTATGGAGCTTCCTTCAATCCAAAGATTAGAAAATTTGAATTTCAATTATGATTTTCAAAATCAATAATTTTATTAGTTGAATGAAATTATATAAGCTAAAATATCTGCATGTACTTAGACATGAAAATTCAGAGTGCAAATTTTAATGTCTAAAAAGGTTACGCAGGCTAAGTTAGAATTAAGTAAAAATATGAAATTAATCTTTTGATTTAAAATAAAATTATTTGAATTATTAAATATCTGCATGAGTCCCTACACAATGGTGAATGTTTAGATTCAAGTATCTGAGGATATTACGGGTTAAAAATAAACAAATTCAAAATTTATTTTGTATTCGAGAAAACATTGCAAATTCATAATTATATCTCAAAAACATAAATATTTAAATGAATTAATCGTTGAATTTTCAAAATATAAATACATTTGTTGAAACACAAAAGATATTCAGTTGCAAAGTTATGAGATACAACTATGAGCTTTAATTTAAAGATTTGATCCCCTGTTAGGAATTAAATAGAGTTGACAAAATCTCGATTTGTTAAATATATTTAATTCAATCAATTAACTACTCTAATGATGGCTATGTTAAATGAAGATTTCAACTGGAGGGGGTACTACCATCAACATATGTTTAAATTTTCAAATCAAATTAATATAAATTAAATATCAATCAAATGAAAATCTAATGAATTATTAAGTTCAAAATGACTAAACGATAATCATCGATCTCAAGACTTAAAACAAAACTTAATTTATCCACCTTATCCTTGTTTATCGAAGGTGACAATTAAGAAAACTTTAACTTCAAAAAAAGCCAGTCAAACTAAGTATTCTACTAAGTTCACTTTCAATCAATCTCATTAACGTGACGTGTATCCTCTGCTTGAGTAGCGTGATGAAGCTCCGTATGATGTAGTTACGACGAGTCCCTTGGGATGGTTGTCAGTCAAATCGCTTATGATATCCAACTCGGCTGGTGGGGTGAATATAAATGATGGGGCAAAAAAACATCTATTAGGCAGCGTACACTGGGCTACAAGTACCCCAGACCCTTGGCCATGGCTACATAGGGATCCTTGGTCGGTTGGGTCGACTACCTCCTCGACTAAGTAGGGACCACGATAGCGGATGTGAACCTGAGATCAGATGGACGTCGTCATTCCCACCATCCATTTTAAGTTAATATAATGAATTTCATAAGATTAAAATTTAAACTCCACGCGCTCTTATATGCTATGCATTTAGATATAATGATCGATCTTGTCGAAAGTTCTCTCGGCATTGGGAGGAGTAATTAATCAAAAGTTAACCAGAACCAGATCTAAGTCACAAAATGAGAGCGAAATCTCGAGAAGTGTCTTATCTACTATTTCATCTACGAAAATTTCATCGACGATAAATTATACTCTCTTGATGTGGTAATGTGGTAATTTTAAACACATGAATTTATTTTGTAAATTGTAAGAATTGTTTGTTGTTAATAAAATTTTTATATTATTATGTGTTTTTCTATTATTTATATCTAAAATTTTATGTTCTAGATTTATTAGTTTAAAAATGAAAAAAAATTAATTTTAGTACTTCATATGATAAATTCGAGCATATTTCGAGCTTATAAATGAGCCTGATTCGAGCCAAATTTGAGCAAACAAATAAACGAGCATAATTTAAGCTGAACACAAACAAATTTGAGCTCAAACGAGCAATAACAAGCCGAACACGAACATTCTCTTAATGAGCTTAACATGAATACGGACAAACACAAACAAACAAATGAGCCAAAACATGAAGGCCTCAACTGGTTCATGTTTGCTCGTTCTCCTCAACTCTCAATGCAAGAATTCAGTCTTCACATTCATCTGCTCCAACAGAAGATCTTGCAAAGTAATAATGCTAAGCAAAACATGAATAGAATTGTACTTCACCGTTAGAGAAAATACCTCTATGAAATCAACCCTTAGAATATGACAGAAGCCCTTAAAAACCAATCATGCTTTATATTTGGGTTCTTCACCCTCTAAAGATTCTTAATTTCTTTTAAAAAATCACTTGCAACGCAATAGCACTAAATTCGAAGTGTAGTTCTTGTGAAGAGATTATATCACATCTCCTATGGAGTCTTCTTCTCAATAGTAGTAAATGCAAAATGATTAATTAAGTAACAAGCAATTGAGATGACTTCAGCATAAAATTTTTTTGATAATCTGAAATCAAAAAGCATATAATGAACCTTCTCCAAAATTACACTGTCCGTGTTCTCTAACATGCCATTTTGCTATGAAGTATGGCGGACCATGAGATACCACATAATCCCTTCAAATCTACAAAAATTATTGAACTCCTCAGAACAAAGCTCAAACCCATTGTTTATGTACAGTCATTTAGGCTACCTCACAATTTATTTCTCAGTCTTTCACTCCTTGAATTTAAGGATGCATTTAAGGCAGTGATGCGGTGTGAAAAGGCACCGCAATGCTATTTGAAAACTGCATTCTAGCCACGTTTTGGAGAATCTGTGATGGGAAAGCTGCGTTTTTCAACTTGACATAGTTGAGTGCGGCTCTTAGAAAGCTGCGATTTAATTTTTTTTTTAAATAAAAAAATTGTAATACCCACTGCAGTTTTTTAAATAGTAGCTTTTTTGCAACAACTCCACCGCTTTTTCAAATTGCAATTGCCCCAAAATAGACCCTAAGTAGTGCATCAAATTTCTGCTTAGAATGTACACCCATACCTTTCTTAAGAAGTTATTGATGATGTTTAGTATGTAATTTGCACCTCCCATAGAAGAGACTTTAGATGACCCCTTAAGGTATAAATATATGTAGTCCAAGACCCCCTTAAAGATGTGACTATGTTTGGTAAATCTGACTCTTTTCTACTTCCTAAAAATACAAAGTTCACATAACTTGAGCTTGCTGATATTCTGCCCACTAAGAAGCTCTTTATGCTAAGCTTTGCCAACCTGTTCTCGCTCATATTCCCTAGACACATGTGCTCTAAGCATGTTACATTATCATCAAAAAGCATAGGGTTAGCCACAGCTACATCTCCAACAATAGTTTGACCATACAAAACATAAAGATTGGCGGTCTTTATCTACCCCTTCATAACTACCAAAGCACCTTTACTAACTACCAAAAGTTGACCTTCACCAACATAGCAATGCCTTTTTAAGTCAAGGGTATTCAGGGAAATGAGATTCCTCTTTAAGTTTGGGATGTGTCTGACATCACAAAGTGTTTTGTATTGTGCCAATACCAACCATCTTATAAGATGGGTTGTTTCTCATAATCATCTCTCCGACGGACACAATTTCATATGTTGAAAATCAATCCCGATGGGAATACGTATAAGATGTGCACATACTTGAAATTAATAATTCATTCTTTATTAAGATTTTTCAAGCTACTGTTTTTCAAATTAGCAACAACTTTCTTCTTATTTTGCAATTTGAAACACTTAGCCTTGATGTGATTCTTCTTTTCTACAATATCTGCAAACTTTTTCTCTATTATTGGATTTAGATCTTCCTCTTGCTCTAATATTAGAACTCCTCTCCGAAACTCTTCCATTATTCAAGAGACCCTCAATTTGTGGACTTAAGCTAACCACTTGATGCTTCAATTTTTCTTTGCAAAATAGTGCATCGTATACTTCATTCAGAGAGTCTCCCGAGTGTAGAGAATAGCATATTTAAAAGTCGAATATAAAGAAAGTAAAGCGCATAATAGAATCAACCCAAGATCTTCTTCATCATACTTGACTTCCATTATCTCAAAATCCAAGATAATTTATTTAAAGGTAGTCAAGTGATTCTCAAGAGATCTACGTTTAGATAAGCCATAAGAATAATTTTTTTGTTTAAAATGTAACTTGTTTGTGAAGCTTTTACCATGCATAACTATTCTAATCTCGCCTAAAGGGTTACCACAATTTTCTCTTTCAACACGTCCTGAAGGATTTGATTTAATAAATATAAGTGGATCTAAGATGCAAAATAGTGCATCGTACACTTCATTCAGAGAGTCTCGTGAGTGTAGAGAATAGTATATTTAAAAGTCGAATACGAAGAAAGTAAAGAGTATAATAGAATCAACCCAAGATCTTCTTCATCATACTTGACTTCCATTATCTCAAAATCCATGATAATTTATTTAAAAGTAGTCAAGTGATCCTCAAGAGATCTACGTTTAGATAAGTGATGAGAATAAAATTTTTGTTTAGAATGTAACTTGTTTGTGAAGCTTTCACCATGCATAACTGTTCTAATCTCGCCTAAAGGGTTGCCACAATCATCTCTTTCAATAGGTCCTGAAGGATTTGATTTCATAGATATAAGTGGATCTGAGATGGAACCTTTTGAAATGGCTTCTCTAGCGACCAACTTGAGGTCATATTGTCAAATCCCAACAAGGCATCATTGAGATCCATTTGGTCAAAAATCATCCTCATCTTCATCTGCTACAAGGAGAATCTTGTGTTGTGATGCAGAAGAGAGATGTCATACTTTACGGTCATCATCTTCTAAGAAGACTTTGGCACAATAAACCTTGGCTCTGATACCACTTGTTATAAATTAGAGCAGAAAAATAACGAAGTGATTCACTAGTAAAGCACCCACAATCATACAAAGAATACAAGATTTATGTGAAAAGTCACTTAACAAGGATAAAAATGATGGGAGGAGAAATATTCACTATATCAAAATAAGACAAGTTACAAGAAAGAGAGACGGCACACATAAGACTGAAGAAAAGGAGTTTTCAATCCCTTACACAAAATGAGGGGTATTTATAGATTTCTATAAATTCCTTTATAAAGAAATACTTAAAAAGTGCAATAAATCAAGAGCAAACAAATTACAATCTAAAGGCTAAAATAAAATTAATCCAACAGTAAAGATCTTCAATCCATGTGCTTTAACCTTTCTCTTAATAGAAGAATACTACTCTTTAAGGTTGCTTTGTGCTTTGATTTTCATAGGCTAGATTCTCCATCTCATACTGAAAAGGATACTACTTATCAAAGTCTCTTGACATCTTCACATTCATATCTTAGGTTACCCTTCCCTTCACAAAAAGATATCCTTTTTTTAATATTGCTTTGCACCTTGATTTCTATATCCTCCTAATTGCTTAGTGCTTACCTTTGGGTCCAATAAGTACGCCTTAATTGTTCCTTGCTCCAATAGTCAAGTCTCCTTTCCTAGCTCCTTAGGAGGCCAAGTATCTTCTTGATGATTTAACAATAAGCTCCACATGATTTATATATATTCTGGATAAAGCACATGTGAAACCTCAAAGACAAGAATAACCTCTGAAGAAATTTTCTTTCTGGTAGACAAATTAAATGAGGAGCATTGCGAAAGTATGTTCAGGGCTTAACCTTACTTGTAAGAAAATTAGATGCATGTAAAATTACCTCTACTGCTGCTTTACAAAACAAAGTCATCCGCTTCAGTATCTCCTGCACATACAGGAAAGCAGAAAGTTATATAATGATTATCCAAGTAAAAAGTTTCTATCAAAGTGAAAAGCAATCAGGAAGATAAATGGTAATGATGAACAGCATAAATCTCAATGAAGAGTCTCCTACATGCAATGTTGAATACAAACAAATGGAGTTTAGTACCTTACCAGCCTATCTCCTCATATATATTATGCTGACAGTGCCTAAACACTGAACACTCAAGAAATACAAAATCTACCCCATCAATGTATGCATGGTAATAGGATACTTCCAGATCCTGTGTGACACAATTTAGCAGCAACCGTAAAACTACACCACAGTCCTTGCAATCTTCAGCCACTTCATTCAAATTAAACTCCTTACCTGTCCATCAACCTCATACCTTTTGCGCACTCCTATATCTTTTGGCTCAGGAAAGTCACCATACTTTGGTACGACAACCTAGAATGTCAAATCAAAAATATATGTGATATGTTGCCAACATTCATTTAGTTCATGTTTCTAATGGGCCAAAATGATTCATTTTATGCACTCAATATCATAATATCAATTGCATTTGCATCCCAATCAATCAAAAAAAAGAATCATTTCTATGAGAGAGCCACAATAACCAGATCTATCACATGGGATAGAGGAAAACAGAGTACCATCACCCGATGACCTTGTCTGGCTAAAGCCTTTGGCAAAGTTCCAGCAACATCTCCAAGCCTATGATATACATGAATAGTTGATGCACATACAGATATGTATGTACAAATTAGCTGAGAACCTGAGAATCCAATGAAAAGCGATTGTCACATTTCTTCACCTGTTTTGGACCAAGGATCACATTCGTTAATCGACACAAAATTGATTGTCGATATTCTTCAATATATTTTTCAAGGGCAAAATGGTTTGGCAGAAGCTTTCAAAAAAATATTGATCAAACTGTTCAAGAAGATCTTCACTAAAAATAAAAGAGAATGACATACTAAATTAATAGAGGCATTATGGGCATATAACTACTTACAAGACGCAAAGCTATTCATTAGTATTTGAACTGATTCTTCTTGAAGTTGAGTTGTCATCACTTCGAGTAGCGATCCAATATAACCTAACTGAATATCAAAATACTCGTTTAAGAATGGAGGAACTCGACATGCTTGATGTAGTTAGATTGCAAACTTATCAAAAATTAGAGGTTTATCAAGCAAAGGTGTCCAGGGCTTTTGACCATATGGTGAGGCCTCGAACATTCCAAGAAGGAGAATTAGTCTTGGTGCTGAGAAGACCAATTATTCAAAATCAAAAAATTTGTGGCATATTTGAGCCTAATTGGGAGGGCCATTTTGTCATCGAGAAGGTGTATCAAGAAGGAGCATACCAACTCATTAATCTAAATGGCGAAAAATCAATACCGTCAATTAATGGTTGATACCTGAAAAAGTATTATACATGATAAATATATTTTCGATGTAGTATAGAAATCACCGCACGAGGTATATATATATATATCTATTTAGGTTGACATCGTTTCTTGACGAGTTCTCTGAATAAATAGATATAATCAAGAGAAAAGGAAGACAATCTTTGATAATATATGATAAAATTTTTATAAAAAAACATCGTAAAAACCCCCTATTACACAGGAGGCATTTTTTTTTAGATTCTATATGTAGATGAAATCAATATTATGTGTTAAGCTCTCTTAAGACCAAATATATCAACTCAAATATTGATGTATTTGCTTAATTCATCTTAAAATTATTTCAAATATGTTTTAGAATTCTCCATGCAAGACAAGGGGCGTTTCTTTATTTTCATATGGGTTGACATCGTGCCATAAGACGAGATCCTTTAATATATTCTGATTCGGGTAGACATCATGCTTTGAGCCGAGATCCCTATTTGATTACTCTAATATCCTGATAGTAAAGATACTTTCAATTATCCTGAATAGTGAAAATGTATTTTTAAATAAGATGCACATAAGATGATTCTAGTTGAAATATTCATCTTCTACTTGTAATAGTTCTAAAAGTCAAGTGAGAGGATTTTGAATTTGTAAAACTTTGATATTGTTAAGTTTAAAGCACAAGTCTGCTACGGCCAGGAGGACTTAGACCGACTCAATAAACTCAAATGTGGAATGTCGCTTTGCTTCTCACTCAACAAGTGGAAAAGGCCATAATGGTAGAGCTCCCATGGTCGGGATGACAATAGTTATTCGCCTGCTTGACTTTTTAACATACCAAAGTGATTCAAATCAAAAGTTCTCATAATTGACTAATGAACTCAACAGGTTATAAAAGATGTTTTATCCTTAAAACAATAACTGTATAAAAATATCTCAGAGATATGCAAAGATGTTGACCTCACATGACAAGGAAGGAGCATGCAAATCCATGAAGGATCGCACAAGGCTTCCTCCTCCCTCCCTCATTCGATCTCCCATAACCAAGGCAAGCAATGAAAAGCAACGCTCCCGCAGTGGAACCTCACAATCCCTCGTTCAAACTCCTTCAATCGACGAGGAAACCAAAACCGATCCGCTTCTGCTCTCTTCCCCCCCTCCAACCTCTCTCACTCTTGCAAGGTTCCTCCAAACCGAAGACCTCCTCATTTCAGGATCCTGATCTCATTTTTCATCACCAAGCATCAAAGCATATTTTCCTTGAAGCTGTAATCTCTTCATTATGTGCTTCTGAGTCCTACCTCCGTTTTCTCTCGCCACCTCTCTCGCCATCTCCAGAATTCACTTTCCTCAAACCCCCGTTCTGCATTGCCTCACCCAAATCCGCCACCAAGAGATTTACTAAATCAAGATTTAAGGAAAACAGAGGAGAACGGGATTCAATTTTTTATGATTCAATGTTGGTATTTTTTGCTTGGCAAGATTTAGGTTAAATCATACTTAAATCCTATTATTCTTACCAAGCAAATAGATCTAGGTCCATTGTCATGCTACAAGAATGCTCATTACTCTATCCAAAGATGTTGAAAGGACTAAGAAGATTTTGCACAAGTTTATGCTTAAAGCTTAAAGGTTTAAGAAGACTACATGAAATATTTTGTTCTTAAGAATGTGGAGAAGTGTGAAAATTATCATATATGTGATTCTTTTGCATGTTTCAAGAGCGCTAATGTCCAGTTAGTGGGGTGAGAGATTACAAGAGGCTGATATTGTCATGTGCAATAAGCCAAAATAATTACGATGTAGCCTCACAGGGATGACTGTAAATCGCTTGATTTTGGATTAAATTTGGGCAAATTTTAAATGGAAATTATTTAAACTTAAATTAAATAAGCGATGCATATTAAATGACGATAAACATTAAATCAAGGAAAAATAGACAGGGGATACTTAAAAAAAAATTTAGAAAGAATAAAACACTCACTTGGAATGTAATCAAATCTGTCTCCCTTCTCAAACTCCAAAACACTCCAACCTTTCAAGCAAGAGATATGAAATGGAAGGCCCTCCCTTAGCCTTATTTATAGAGTGGTAAAGCGTCAATGTGGGACCCATCCTTATCTAAACTTAATAATTAAATGTAATGACGGGGTTTGATGGATAATACTAAACTCACAAGCTTTAATTGTAATTCTCTATCACTTAAATTTAAGCGGTGAAGTGAGTTCTCTTTCTCCGAACTCCTTAAAATTAAACAAGCTTTAATTGAAACTTGAGGAGACTAATACTAAACTCACAAACTTTAATTATAATTCTCTATGCTTAAATTGAAGCAGTAAAATGAGTTCTCTTTTATCTAAACTCCTCAAAATTAAACAAATTTTAATTGAAACTTGAGGAGGCTAATATTAAACTCGCAAGAGACTTAAGATAAATTTGAAGTCTAGTTATTAAATAAATATGAAACTTGATCTGGAGGGATAAATCCATATTAGATCCGTTTTTATGTGAACAAATCATATTTAATATCAAACGAAGTAAAGATCTCAATTGAATATGAAATGACAAATGATTGGTGATAAGTTTAAACATCTAATTCCAAATTGAGAATAAAGTGTGCAAGAAATTTAGTAGCTTTCTTATAAGCACAAATTCAATTAGGCAACTCATGATCATTCATGAAATTTAAAGGATCATTTGGATCTTCGCTTAAAGTCGGGTTTGAAGCACAAGAGATTGGTTGAGTGCTACTTTCAAGCTAAAGAGAAAATTAGATGAGCTTCATAAAAAATTCTCACTAAAACTAAATAACTTATTAGCAAATATGATCAAGACTTCTTAGTGAATAATTGACTCATATTTGAAAAGAGTCTCAAAGAAGATATAATAATATACAGAGAATAAAAATTGAGATGATTAATGGAGGTTATAGTTAATAAGTCGATGCAATATTTTGAATTGCAAATAGAAACTTAATTTTGCTCCAAAATCGCTAATTGACCGAATTTTTCTTTATACAAGACAAAGGCGATACTAAGTTAAATGACGAATAAAATGAATGAACTTTCTTTCAATCTAAAAATTAAAAAATTTCATTATAATTATGATTTTCAAAATTAATGATTTCGTTAATTAAATGAAATTATCTAAGTATAAATCTTTCAACATGGAGATTTAGAGTACAAATTTTAATGTCTAAAAAAGTTGCGTGGGCTAAGTTAAAATTAAATGAAAATATAAAATCAATCTTATAATTTAATATAAATTATCTAAATTACTAAAAACCTGCATGGGCCCCGACACTACGCTAAATGCTTAAATTTATGCGTTCTTCCTATTTTATCTAGTCCACGCGTTAACATAACCTAAAAAATCAATTATTATAAAACTTTCAACTCAATAAAACATCTGAGAAGCTAATTTTGTCAAATGATAGTAGATCTGATTCTCCATTATTAAATTAATAGAGTCGACAGGATCTAAAATAGCAAAATAACACATTCACCCCGAAGATGGTTATGTTGAATGGTGATTTCAACCAGAGTGGATACTTCCATCAAAATGTGATTCTAAATTCATATCAAATTAAACTCAAATTAAGTATCAATCTAAAAACTGCTTAAATAAAATTTAATTTTTAAAAGCTTAAAGCAAACTCCATTCAATCCACCTTCCGCAATAATTTGTTGAAAGTGATAAATTAAGAAAACGCTAGCTCACAAATGAGCCAATGTCAAATCAAGTGTTCTACTATATTCACTCTCAATCAATCTACGCTGGGGGCGTGGCTCGTGTCCTCCGATTGCGTGGCTGAAGAGCTATATATGATGTAATGACCGAGTCGACGGTTGTTGTGGCCAAATGGAACCATTATATTATGATCACAACCGTAGTGTATGCCCCAATGGCTCGCTCTTTGAGTGTGAATCATGGTATACTTGATGGTAAAAGCCCACCAAAAGGTAAACTTAAGCCTCTTAGATAAACACAACCTCGGGTCTATAAGGATTTCTTGGATGCCGTAACCCATGTATTCCTGATAAGGATCCTTCGATCAGGTTAGATCGACTACCTCCTCTAACTAAGTAGACTAGGGACAACGACAGCCCGGGATGACGGAATCATGGGATCTAAATCGAGCACGTCATCATTCCCCTAACCATTCGCTTTAAGCTAATAATGATGAATTTCATAAATTCTAAATCCTAAATTTTAAACTCCACATCACTATGCTACGCATTAAGCAACTAACAACAGCAATTGAATGTTCTCTCGATTGAGAGGGTAATTAACTATAGGTGCTTGCACATATAAGAAACTTGGAACGAGATCTAAAGTCCTCGCAAAATGAGGGCGAAATCTCTAGGTAGTGTCTTATCTACTATTCCATCTGGCTTCTGAAAATCTCACCGACGCATAAATCATACTCTCTTCATATGAGATGTGGTATGAATTTTGAGCCCACAAAAGATACAAAATTTTAAGAGATAAAACAAAAGAAGAGAGGAATACTGATTTTTTATTAATACAACAAGATAACATATAACTAATAAAAAAGAGAAAAATCACCTCAAAAACAAAAAAATCAATGAGGTCAATTAGCTTGCATCAAATACGATTCATGTCATGCGCATGTCATATTTGTTGGGAGCATTTGTTGACCCTTATTATTATTTCATTTCTGGGAATGAATAAAAAAAAGAAAAAAAAAAGGGGCACTGCTCACATGCACAAGCCCTCACTCAGGTTCTTCTCATGTGCTGCTCTCGTTCGATTCCTCCCGACCGAGACTCTCTCAATTTATTCTCCTCAAGGCCTCAATCTCTCCATCCGGTTTCTCCCCCGTCTACATTCAACTGCACTCGAATGGCAAGAACCATTCCCGCTCTCGTTCATCTAAGATAAAACCGAACGAAGCATCCGTTCCCCCGGCTCTCTTGGCCCCGTCTCCCTCAACCACAAGAGAAAATCGCATGACTCTGTCAGATTTCTCTTTCCTCTCGACTCCTCTCAACTGAGTGGAACGACAAACAATCTCCCATCTCCCTCTCTCGCGATAAACAGTGATCTCGCAGCCTCCTAAGCTCTTCCTTTTGATTTTTCTTCTGTCCGACCGAACTCCTTTCCTTTTCGCCGCTATACCCCATCGCTTGGAACCCCATCTTCCTTCTTCATCTACCAATTAATCTGTCTCTTTAATTTTCTTCTCAAATATGTCGTAGCAAAGAGTTTCATTTTGAACTTACTACTTCTTTATTGCTTTCGTTTACATCACATTCTAACTGACTAACATTGAATTTCCTCCATTGATTGTTTTACTCAACTTCAATAGTTTGTTGAATCTTTACCATATTTTTCTGTCGCAAGAACAGATGGCTGCTTTTGCTTTCATCTCCTTGAATGTGGATGATGTTAACTTAAAAAAATCTACCATTCCTTAGTAGCTCATAATATTCATTATCGATCTTCCATTCCCAAGCTACATCAACTATTTTACATGTCAGTTCAGATGATTTAGATGAATTCTCTTTCCTCACTTGTTGTTCGTCTTTTTTACATATAAGAAGTTGCAGTTTTATGTCCTCGAGGTTCGAAGGAATTTTCCGTGTAGTCCTGATTTCTTCCCTTCCATAAATCCGACGCCAAAGGAACTCCGTCATCAGACGGGTTCCTCTCGGTCTCCGGCCTTTTCCCATTCCCTTCCTTCCTCTCAGTTTACTACTCCAGCAAACTTCCTACATGATTGAGTTTAGATGCTAAGGTTTATCTGTGGTTGGTGATAGATGTGTAAAGAAATGTGTGAAAATTATATGCATACATATGTATTTCTTTAAGAAGCGCCGTCGCTTAATCGCGTGATGATATGAAAATCGACCGAGGTGTTTCAAAACACCTACCACGCTTCATCGTATACGACGAGCGCCCAAAAAAGCTTAGATGTTGCTTATAAATACTTGAAATTTCATCAAATTTTTGAGACTTAACAAAAAAAAGGTAACATTAAGTTAAATATAAAATATAAAGTCATAAAGAAATGAATTGGAAATTAAATATAAATAAACTTGAAATAAATTTGAAAGAGACTTGAATACAAATAAAATTGAAAATCATATTTTAAATAAGAAAATAGGAATCAAACTCAAGTGAACCTATAAAATTTAAAATAAACTTGAATTTCTTTGATATACATGAACTGAATCTCATAATATTTTGCTTAAAATAATCCAAAATTAAGAAACACATATAAACCTCTATAAACCTAGTTAAATCCATGACTGAACTATACAGATGCTTACAATTTCCTCAATGACTCATTATTGAGTGCAACAAGTTCTCTAGTGAATAATAGACTTTCTCACAATTCATTTCAATCTAGTTGAGAAAAGTCAAAGAATTCATTAGAAGTATGGGATCAATTTGAAGGCTTATTAATAAGCATAAGAAATAGATATGAATCTCTCAAGTTCAACTACTAAAGAAGTAAATATGAATCACGATATGTTATTCCAAATTGTAATATAAGTCTAAAACGTCTTTTACGCTACCAAATATGTAATTCTTCATATAAGCAGACAGAAGATGATAATAAATTAAATTTTTGTATAAATTATGGAGCTTTCTTCAATCCAAAGATTAGAAAATCTGAATTTCAATTATGATTTTCAAAATCAATAATTTTATTAGTTGAATGAAATTATATAAGCTAAAATATTCAGATGTACTTGCATGAAAATTCGCAAATTTTAATGTCAAAAAAAAGAAGTTTAAGTAAAAATATGAAATTAATCTTTTGATTTAAAATAAAATTATTTGAATTATTAAATATCTGCATGAGTCCCTTGACAATGTAGATTCAAGTATCACGAGGATATTACGCGGGTTAAAAATAAATAAATTCGAAATTTATTTTGTATTCGAGAAAACATTGCAAATTCATAATTATATCTCAAAACATAAATATTTAAATGAATTAATGTTGAATTTTCAAAATATAAATACATTTGTTGAAACACAAAGATATTGTTGAAAGTTATGAGATACAACTATGAGCTTTAATTTAAAGATTTGATCCCCTGTTAGGAATTAAATAGAGTTGACAAGATCTTGATTTGTTAAATATGTTTAATTCAATCAATTAACTACTCTAATGATGGCTATGTTAAATGAAGATTTCAACTGGAGGGGATACTACCATCAACATATGTTTAAATTTTCAAATCAAATTAATATAAATTAAATATCAATCCAAATGAAAAATCTAATGAATTATTAAGTTCAAAATGACTAAATGATAATCATCAATCTCTAAAGACTTAAAACAAAACTTAATTTATCCACCTTCCGCAACTGTTTATCGAAGGTGACAAATTAAGAAAACTCTAGCTCACAAAGAAGCCAAAGTCAAACCAAGTATTCTACTAAGTTCACTTTCAATCAATCTCATGCCAATAAGAACGCCGTATCCTCAATCATGCTTGACAAGAGCTCACATATCGACGTATGATTTACCAAAGTCTAACCTGGATGGTTGTGCCAACAAGACTATTATATCAATGCAATACTATAGTATGTATGCTCTCCAATGGCTCGATGTGATGTGAATCATGTGGTATACCGAGAGGCAAAAAATTATCTATTAGGTAGACTTAAGCTTATCTCATTAAAACGCCACCCCAGTTACAAAGATTACTTGACAACGCAACCCATGGCTCGATAGGGATCCTTCGTTGGGTCACACCTCCTCCGACTAAGTGACCAGGGACCACGCGGATGACGGAACCATGAGATCTAGATCGGACACGTCATCGTTTCCCCAACCATCCGTTTTAAGTTAATATAATGAATTTCATAAGATTAAAATTTAAACTCCACACGCTGCTTCTATATGCTATGTTTTAGCGATATAATGATCAGTCTTAATCGAAAGTTCTCTCTCAGCGTTGGGAGGAGTAATTAATCAAAAGTTAACCTGGAACCAGATCTAAAGTCCTCACAAAATGAGAGCGAAATCTCTGAGAAGTGTCTTATCTACTATTTCATCTGCCTTCTGAAAATTTCATCGACGCATAAATTATACTCTCTTCAATGTGAGTAGGCGATGGCGAATTTTCAGAGCCCACAGGAATCTATTTTTTAAATTGTAAGAATTATTTGTTGTTAATAAAATTTTTATATTTTTGTGTTTTTCTATTATTTATATCTAAAATTTTATGTTTTAGATTTATTAGTTTAAAATGAAAAAAATTAATTTTAAGATTTCATATGATAAATTGAGCCTATTTCGAGCTTATAAATGAGCCTGATTCGAGCCAAATTCGAGCAAACAAATAAATGAGCATAATTTGAGCCGAACACAAACAAATTTGAGCTCAAACGAGCAATAACGAGCCGAACATGAACATTCTCTTAATGAGCTTAACATGAATACGAGCCAAACACAAACAAATTTAAATCAAACTCAATCCATCCACCTTCCGCAACTATTTGTTGGGGACGACAAATTAAGAAAACTCTAGCTTACAAAGGAGCAAATATTAAATCAAGTATTCTGTTATTTTCACTCTCAGTCAATCTCTTATTAAAGCGACGCTCAGTCCTCGATTACGCGTAATTGAGACTCCATACGATATAGCACGACCGAGTCCTCCGACGGGTGGCTGCTTATTATATTATTTATCACAACGGCATGTTCTATAGCTCCGCCCTTTGAATTGTGAATCAGGGGTACACTGATAGGCAACAAACGCCGCCTAAGGTATACTTAAATCTATCTTTTTAGACAAACATCACCCCAAGTCTACAAGGATTTCTTTGATGACGTAACTCATGTGTTGCTGATAAGGATCCTTCGGTCAGGCTGAGTCGACTAACTCTTCTGACTAAGTAAACTAGAGGCCACGACATCCCGGGATGATGGAACCATGGGATCTAGATCGAGCACATCATCATTCCTCCAACCATCCGGTTTAAGCTGAAATGATGAATTTCATAATCTAAATTTTAAACCCCATACACTGCTACTATACACTACATTTAGCGATCCAACGATTAGCTTTAATCGAAAATTCCCTCTCACTTATTGGGAGAGATAATTAACTATAGGGGCTTGCGCCTATAAGAAATCTGGAACCAAATCTAAAATCCCCACCAAATGAGAGCGAAATCTCTAAGTAGTGTCTTATCTACTATCTCATATGCCTTCTGAAAATTACACCGACATTCTTAAACCATACTCTCTTTAATTCAATTTGTCGAGGTCGGTGACAAATTTTCGGAGCCCACAGATTTGATGACTCTACTAGAGACGGGATTCTCTTTCCATCTTTGGCTAGTCATATATATGCTATAGTAGCAATAATATATTTGAAAATTCAAAACAAAAAATGGTAATTTAAATGTGTAATAAATTCAGATTACTATTATATGAGACTCTATATCGAATTAATTATTCTGTAAAGTATATCTTTATTACACTATTATTTTGTCCTATAGTGTCTGCATTTTGAAAGTATGGGTGAAATAATAATTACTAATTACTAATCCTCATCTTTCACTTTTACATAAATGGATCTACAGAGCACTCCTTTCACTGTTCAGCTAAGGCGTGGTGCGAACATCTGCACAGCGCGCCATCATCAACCTGAGATGTACCATTCAATTTTGGTAGCTTGAATTTCTCTATCATGAAACTCTAAAATACCACACTGGTACATTCGACCATTGGAAGCAGGCCTCAAGTCCGCGTTCGTTAGCGGTCGACCTATCGATGAGTTCTCCCGGAACAACTTAGGTTTCAAAAGACTAGGTCAATCTGAAGCCCCCGTGATGAAAAAAATCATCAATAGGCAAATTGTCTTTAATGTTTCGTGGTATAACTGCTCAATTGAACATTTTGTACCTGGAAAATATGATCATGAAGCTTTCTCATCAGGAAGCAAACTAACTAGAAGGCAAAGAAGAAGAAGAAATGTTGAGCTTAGAGCTCGTGAGATCCCACTAAATGACTGGTGAACAAACAATCTTTAGAAGCGAGTATTCTTACCTACAACAACTTTGACAATCTGAAGTGGGTAAAAAGAAATAGCTCTACTGGTGAAATAAAGCAGTCTTTCTGGAACCAATAACATCAAGCTCCACCACCACAGAGGAGACAACCTGAAACACTATCTGCCAGAATACACAATGTTCTTAAAGTAGCAAAGGAAAGAGACTTGATGAAAAGAAAATTTCAGAGGCCTGTGGTGAGTGAAAATATTGAAGCTCCATCAAGGAGGTTACCATCCCTTATGGTAACTAGTCATTGAACCAAGTATGCTTCGCGCGGTGAGCATCGGAGCGTGACACTCGGACCGTGTGTCCAAGAATCTGTTGCCGAAAGGTCCCGGCGAAAGGATAAGAAGATATGGAGGCCAAGGCCCCGTGATGAAATTCTGAAGAATGTAAGAGGTGTGACATCTGATATACATATTCAAAAATCCACCTCAAGAACAACTCATCAGAAGTGGATACCTAAAAGAAGGGATATCCGATGAAAGACATGATGATCGACATCACGGAGAATTCCCTGGGATCCCATCATAGATCAATTCACCCCACAAGAGAAGGTTGACTTTGATGTGATCCTTTAATGGAATAAGTGTTTGTTTGTTACATTGAACCAGAGATCCACTTTGGAAACGTCGATCGGAAATTCATGTACAAAAAGAAGGCGACGAAGGACACTATGGAAGTGGAAGTCATCTATATAGTCAGAGATATAGATGAACTTTCCGTTCAGCACCATCACCAGCAACATGGATCCAGAGAACATGACCTGAATTTGATGTTTACAAAGAAGAGTCTTCACAAAAGCAAGTAGAAAATGAAGCTTCAATCTCTACTGAAAAAGAAGAAAGAAATCATGGGTGTTGAAGCTATTTATATGGTTGAACAGAAATGATCGGTCGATGCTTTTATACTCGACATCTTCGTTTTAAACAACATCACCAAATGTACAAGGAGAATGACAGTCAAGCTCTTCCCCTGAAAATGAGCAGAGAGCAAAACAAGAAAGAGGAAGAAGAAGAGTCGTACTTGTTGATGTCGTGGAAACTAGAGCAAGAGAAATCGACATCAAATGGAAGTCAAAGATAAATAAATTGCGCATTTCGATACCAAGATGAATGACATGATGGTACAAATGAATATCATAGAGATGTTGCGAGAAAAATATCACATCAAGTACTGCTTATCAAGCGGTAAATAATACAACCTCTATACCACCAGCTCTTCAATTCTGCATGCAACAAAAAAATGAAGACCTCTTGTGATAATTCAAAATCAGCTGTATAAAATAAATAATAATCAATGAAAAGATAGTCATACCATGAAGAGGTGTATTATCCATTTAATATGAAAAATATTTATAAGCAATTATCAACTACTTTTGGTAATGCAACAAGAAAAGGCCCGAATTCATCACTGAGGTAAAAGAATCCGGAAAGAATTAAATTCAGGCAATCGAAGAAAATCATAATCGTTAACCTTGCGCTGAAAAAAGTCGAGACAAAATTAAGAAAAAATTTAGTCTAAAATTATGAAGTGTGAACAACAATTAGAAGAACATTCAATCTAATTATTAATGAGCAATATGGATAATAAAATGACATCATTTTTATATATGGCATCGATTGCAACATTCCAGGACTTGCTCGATAAGGTGGCTAAATTTGAAAAGTTGAATCGCCTATCGAAATCTATGCGGTAAAGCAAAGAAACAAAGCCGGACTCAAGAAGAAATAAAACTCATGCCGCTTCCTGTAGCTCAAATGGTGAAAAGCGGGTTATATATAATGTGGATAAAGGAAAACAACCAATGTACAATGATGATAAGAGAAAGAAAGCTGTATATTCTAATGTACAGCTAAAATTGGTATTAAGAGACAATGACAAACCTCGGACTTTTTCAAGTGGTGGGGAGCGTCCAAAACAAGCAACAAGAAATGATGAGCGAATGCGGGCATCTCTTAAAGAAAAGATGAATAAAGATTATTCCTTTAGAGAAGGGTGGCTAAATTATTTACAAGTAGTAAAAGTTTACAATTACGAGAAATTAAAAGGCACGAAGAAGGCGTCAAGTTAGTAATCAAATTCGTCCATATTATCGAATGATCAGTCATCCTATTGAAGATTGTTATGCCTTCAAGGATTGGCTAGAAATGAAGTATCGACGAGTTGAATTTACACTTCCGAAAGTGTTCTAGTCAACAAAAGAAGAGAGTCTACAAGGATGATTACGTCCTCTTCAATACCATACATCAAAGACAAAAGAAAAGAGAAATCAGTTCAAGCTGAAAAATGAGAAACAGTAGTCTCCAAAAAGACGGTGAAAATGTTGAAACAGCTAAAAGGTGTCCCTAGTATTAAGTGGAAATCACCACTTGAACCTATATTTGACTTAAGAGATGCCTAAACTAAGTATTTGGGCTTCTCGGTATTGATAAGACTACTTCATCACACGAGCGGTCTACTACGCATAAGCCTCATAAGTCAAAGAAGCCAGCTAAGAAAAAGAAGATCAATAAGAGAAATACAACTTAAAAGATTATTAATAATTTAGAGTATCACCAGCTGACAAGACAACCATTTAGGCTTACAGACTTTATGCCAAAACTTCGCATTGATGAATCGAATGAAGAAGATAATGATGAATCTTGTCCAGTAGAGATATGTCGAATCATTTATGTGATGTCAGATGTTATTCAGCATCAGTTACTCCGAAAGGACAAGGATAGTCAGACAGACTCGACCAACTCATCAAAATTCTTATCAGGAAAGCAAGAAGAATTTGAAGAGTTAACGTATGAATTTTGTTTAATGACTCAACAAGACAATAACAGTTCAGATAAAAATTTATGTTTTCCCGACGGAGAAGAGTCAGAATAATCGATATCATCACGTATAAAACATATAAAGTTGAAAAATGAGTCTAGCATTTTGGCCAAACCTCCAAAATAAAAAGGGAATTTGAAGAAACTAAGTTTTCAGAAAATTCTGAGCAAGACAAAGTGATTCAAGTTCAATTGAGAAGTGATAAAATTTTACCACCTTTATCAAAGAGGGGAAATGCAAATAAAGATAAAGACAAACAAATTGAAGTCAACGAAAATATCATTCTTAAAAATCTTAGAATGAAGTCTAAATCAAACGAAAAGATAGATTATAATATTCTATCACATCTGAAAAAAATCTCTGCACAACTGAGTGTGTATGAGGCTCTCTTAATATCAAAAGACCTCCGAAGAACTTTGATATAGACTCTTAAATATCCGAAAAATTATGAAGCTTACTTTATTAAAAAATGCATGACTGAAACATTGCAAACTCAAGATCTCCAGTAATCACATTTTATGAATAAGATCTTATGTTGAGAACGAGATCACCATCTCTATATATTCTTTGCGGAAAGTGACGGCATATTGATCAGCTGAATATTGATTGATTCAGGTTCTTCTATCAATCTTATGAGTCTAAAGATATTAAGAGGGTTATCACTTGACATCCATCATCTTGGAAGAGATAAGTTGATGGTTCATGGTTTCAATGAAAAATGACAGAAAATTCTAGGTTCTTTTATTCTCACTCAAGTTTGGATTTATATCAGTCAAGTTTCATGTCGGAATCCGTCGTCATTTGGAGCTCTCTTGAGTCGACCATGGATAAGTATGGCATGGTCCATCAACTATATCGATATGAAGTACATAAAAGATGGAGAAGAGTTTAGAATTCCTGACAATATACAATCATTCTCCGTCCATGAAGCAAAGATTTATAAAGATGCAAAGTATTTCATCCCCAAAGAGCCTAAGCCAATAGAGCCTCTTGAAGCGGTAGCATTCACTTTAGGAACTAAAAAGCAACTTCACAAAGTAAAAAGAGCAGAAGCAAAAGGGAAGAAAGAAGGCAATGTCGACTCTCCCTAAAACACTTGATTCTACATTTAAATTAAGAAGATCGGTTCCTCATTTGGGAAGTGACACAAAAGAAGAAAATATTCCTGTCAAACCTAAGGGAACTTATAAGCTTTCAAGGAAAGCAAAATATAAAATAAGTGATTCTGATTCAGACTATGATTTTGAATATACTTATGAAAATAGAGTTCAGATAGTCGTATTAAGGATATCTTATTTGGCAGTGTCAGATGACTCCTTCAAAATATACTCATCTCTCAACATACTTAAAAAAAATTACTCCACTGGAGATTCATCACATTGAAGAGTTGATAACATTCTATGTGTCGCCGTTGAGCGAGAGTGGCGGAACAAGAACTCTATTCTTCAAATCTGAAAAGTCTCAGCCTTACAATTTTGATCGCCTGCTCAACATGAAAATTCCAATGAGATAGTGCCAACAAGAATACAAATATATTATCCACAGAAGTTGCGAAGAATGATGCATAAGCTTGGAATTCATATTGAAACTACTAAAAGCATAAAACTCAAATCTTTAACAGGATGTGAAGCCAAAGAAGTTCTCAAGCATCACGAAGAAGTGATAAATTTATCAATAAAGGTTTTGGATTTATCCACAAATCTCATTAAAATAAAACATGTTATAACATAATAGAAACTGAGATAGAAACTCATAGTGACAAAGAAGATGATCTCCATGAAATTCTTCTCACAAACGATGAAGAAGTAGAAGCCAAGCTTGCATCTGAAGAACTCGAAAGTGGTGGACAAATAGATACTATGGATGAACTCAAAAAAATCAACCTAGCAGCTGAGGATGATCTCCGTCGAACTTTCGTCAATGCCCTTCTACTTGATGAGAAAGTTAAAGAGCTAAAAATGCTACTTACTTGGGGATTACTTTGTTTGGACATATTCGAAATGTCGAGCTTATCGATATAGCGGTTCATGGCTATTAAAGCAGATCTGCACGTTAAGCAAGCTCTTCGACGAATAAGATTGGAGATTGAAGAACAAGTAATTGCAGAAACTAAAAAACTAAATGAAGTAGGCTTCATCCGGGAAGAGAAGTATGCATATTGAATAACCAACATTATCCCAGTTAATAAGAAAAATGATCAAATCCGTCTATGTATTGATTTCCGAGACCTAAATAAGGAGTGCCCAAAAAATGACTTTCACTTCCTTAGAACTACTTAATGAACAATACTTACTTACGTTCTCATTTAAGGGCGGTCATGGGATATAATCAAATCAAGATGATACACAAGATGAAAGACATACATCATTGAGAACATTTATTGGCATATTGCTACGGTCATATCTTTTGGCCTAAAAATGCGAAATACATCACAGAAGAGCCCATGTATTTTTGATGAGTTGATTCACTAGAAGGTGGAATGTTATGTTGACGATTTGGCGGTGAAAAAGCTTAAATCGTGAAAATCACTTCGAAAATTTGAGAATTGTATTGAAAAGAATCAAAAAATATGATCTCAAAATGAATCCTCTAAAATGTGCATTCGAGGTATCCTCTGAAAAATTCCTTGGATATATTGTACATCATAGATGTATTAAAATTGATCTTGCTAAAAGCAAGGCAATTATAGAGATGTCTCTACCGAAAAGTTTGTCACTCAGGTTCTTTCACGGGCGACTTGCATTCATCGTCATTTATATCGAACATATCAAGGCAAGCGTCAACCATTTGCAAGGCGATGAAAAAGATGCTCCATTCAAATTGGACAAAGAGTGCGAAGCCTTGATAGCATTAAAATTTATTAAATCCACCAATCCTTGCGGCCTACTCACGAAACCCCTTATTTATACATTTTGCATTAGACGAGTCTCTTTGAGCATTATTGGTGCAACACAATAAAGAAAGTAAAGATAATGCTCTTTATTATATCGGTCGAAGATTAATAAAATGAAATAAGATACTCTCGATAGAAACTTGTTTGGCATTGATCTTTCTGCGTCAAAAGTTTAATTATATATTATCTCATAAGAATTCTATTCTCTCAAATATCGATCTAGTACTTAATGATAAGACCGGTGTTGGCGATTGGCTTGGCAAGATGGACAATTCTTACAATTTGATATCACATACGTTCGCGAAGCGGTGAAGGGACAAGTCTTGCGATTTTCTACACATCTATTCTGCGGACTCTCCATTAACGATGATTTGCGATTAGCAAATTATGCTTATTCATGAAAGAAAAAAATCACAAATTTAAGAAATATACTTTGATGGAGCCTCATCAATCAAACAAGTCAAACATCTAAATTTCCCAAGGATAAGAGCAAAAATCGACACCGTCTTCATAACACCAGAAGGAAGGATAATGAGACGATCATAATGGATTGAGGCAAAACTAATGATGAAGGCAGTATGAAGCATTAGTGTTAGGGTCTTGAAGAAACTATTTTCATAAGCAATCAAAACTTACATATTTTTGTGATTCTCGACTTATTATAAATCTTTGGTATTTATAGAATCGATATAAGCTTGAGGTTAGCTTTTTTATCACAAGCGAGTTCTTGAACTTATGATGAAATAAATATCACAACTTGAGTCTCGATCAGAGAATAGTAAAAATGATTGCTTAGCAAAATTAGCTAAGGAGATGACAAGTATGAATGGAGATTATGTCATAATTGACATATATTTAATCGGCGAGTTCTAAAAAGTAAAATCGATCCGTAGGTAGAGGGGTTATCAAATTGACCACAGCAGATGCATTTCGGGTTGCTCACGATACTCCCAAAATCAACAAGGAGTTATACCAAGAAGAGCTAAGAATGATATTTTTTCAGAAAAGCAATGGGAAGTCTTTATAGTAGAAGAGTCATATGACTGGAGACAATCCTTCATCGACTACTTTAAAGAAGGCAAATTACTAAACAATAAATTAGTGGTAGCTCAAATTGAGAAGAGAATGTTGCGCTATGCTTTGGTCAACATTCTATATCGTAAATCTTTTAAACAAATGTGGCATGATGCAGATGAGATGAAAATTTAACAAGTGATGGTTGAGTTCATGAAGGACTTTGTGGTGTACATCGTCGAGGTCTAAGATAGATAGATCAAAAGATGAAATTATTTATCTATGATGAGAATATATCAATCATCTTAAGAGGTGCCGAATGTCAAGTACATGAAAATATAATCCATCGACCTCAAATCCACTACGATAATAGCATATTGGCCATTTGAATCTTGGAATACGATGTAATTGATTGATTGATCGTAAATCATTTGGACACCGCTTCATCTGGCGGCCATTTTCACTAAGTGGTGACCCAATTTAAAGAAGTTACTACTAGCAAGTGATCAATTACTTCGCATACTATGATTTATAGATTTGGAGTCACAAATAATTTCTGTAGCATGTACGAAAAGTGCAAAGATTTATAGATTCGTCGATCGACAAAATTGATTGGCGATACTATTCAATATGCAATCCGAGCAAATGGTTTGGAGGCCTTCAAAAGATTCAGTAAGATTCTTACTAAAAATAAGAGAATGTACAGCTAATAGAGGCATTATGGCGTATTAAACCACCTACGAGCGTCATTAAAGCTCACTTTATTGGTATTTAGAACTAAAGCGGTTCTTAAAACGAAGTAGAGTTGTCATCATTTCGAATAACGATCCAATACAATCTAACTGAAGATCAAAATGCTCATTTAAGAATGGAAGAACTCGACGCGCTTGAAGAAGTGGCTTTAGTACAGGGCAAAGATGTCTGAGTTTAGTCGGCTCACCAAAATCGGAAGTGTCGGCAGATATGCTTTTGACCATGCGGTGCGACCTCAAACTTTCGAAAGGAGAATTGGTCTTGAGAAGAACAATTATTCTGTCGAAAATTTGGTGAAAAATTTGAGCACAATTGGGAAGACCATTTTGTTATTAAAAGTGTACCGATGAGGGTCATAAACATTAACTAAAGGGTGAAAGGCCGTCTGTGGTAATGCGATCTTGAAAAAATATTATACATGACGAATACATTCCCGAGGTACAATAGAAATTCCTCTACAAGACATGGATCATTTTTTTTAGTATATCTATTTAAGTCGACATTATGGTTAATGTCGAGATCCGTAAATAAATATACTCACTCCAGATGAAAAATTTTTCTATAAAAATTCTCCAATTACACAGGGCATTTTAGATTTCTATACACAAATGAAATCAATGTTGCATGTTAAAATCCTCTTAAAAGCATATCAATTCAAATATTGATGTATTTGCATATTTTCATCTTGAAAGTTCTCCTAAATGTGCTTAGAATTCCCCCTGCAAGATAGGGGGCATTTTTAATTTATGTTAAATTTATTTGAGTTGACGTCGTGTTATAAGACGAGATTCTCGAATATATTCTGATTCAGGTTGACATCAAACTTTCTGTAGAAATCACAGAATATACCCATAGTATTATTGTTAGTTTACAGTAAAAGAATCTATTTACGAATGAAAGAAGACAATCATAAATGTCGAAAAAAATTTCTCTAGATTAGGTCCAAATATTGGAGATCAAGTCGATTGGAGGCTTGATCAGTAAGTTGAAAAACGTCAATACACATCTTGAAGTCTAAGACCAGATAGGTTTTAAGGTGAAATCATGAAACTTTACAAATGGCGAATTTTCGGCCTCTCCTTCTGACAAGCGGTAAGAAAAGGCACGCGGTGAAAAGCGGATTCTTCGTCGGTCCGATGATGATAGGCATTGATCTCAAGCCAGGATCGAACAGTGATTCACAGTATAGGGATCAAGAAGATCTTTCTCTTGATCGATAGATCAGATAATCTGAAAACTCTCAATTGAGCTCGAAATCGATCATATATTGCGAGGTGATATCTGAGAAATTCTCAAATTATCCGGTATTTCAAGCTCAGTCCAAGGTGATCGCTTATCAAAGTCCGTGAAAGCTGGCAGAGGAAACAATTCTGATTAAATCCTGGCCAGATGGTTGAGCCAAGAAATTTCGTGGTTATTTATTGATTAAAGTACACATTCTATATTGATAACTCAACGAGACTATATAAGCAGGAAGGCTGGGTCATTTATGCACCCTTTAATGAATCCGAGCGCAAAGCGATTCATGGCGTACACTTCGACAAGTCAATATGGACAATCGGTCCCATCATCATTTAAGATAGAAGGAATTTCAAATCAACCAAAGGATAAAAACTCCCAGTGAGTCCTCAAAACAAATAAATCAATTCCTCCAATAAAACTAATCAAGCACGAAGCTAGAGTTGGAGGAAACTCAAATCTGCAATGACATAAAATAAAGAAATTTTCAACAAAGCCATTGAAACAGAGAAGTATATGATGTAAGAACTCTTATATATCTGACAAGTCGATTCTGACAAATCAATCAATCGCGTCATTTAGCATGTCTAAATAAGACATCATACTAATGACGAATCTTATCAAAGCTCCGTAAACTATTACAATCGAAGCTAAAATGATCCAAGTTCTGTGACCAGCCCAAAGGGTCAACCAGTTTTCAACAAATGCGTGACTCGCTCAATGCGAATCACATTTGTTGGGGGCACCACCTCATATATGTGTCATAAAGTCAAACATAATTCGAATTCGACTTTTGACCGAGGCAAAAGAGAAATGCATTGGATGTCACAAAAAATGGTCGAAATGACCTCCGATCGATGAACGAACATTTGTCATGGCGTTCAGAACATCAAAATTTGTCAAAATATAAATATTAAATAATCTAAAAAGCTCGATGCCAACGCGCCAATCAAGCTACGATGTGAGCGATATTCATGAAATTGATCGTTAGCTTCAAAAAAAATTATCAAATGAGACTATCCGCTCAATTTGGATGACTCATCAAATGTCGAATGATGAAGTACGTGGAAATATCTTTGGATCGAAATCAACCAAAGACCTCCGATCAACGAGCGGACTATCGCATTACGTCAAGCGGTCAGAATATAAATATTACACAACCTGATGATCAACGGATCAAGTGATCGAGTCATCAATTGAGGTCGGAGATGTCGACGCAAATCAAGCATTCGTTTGATTGATTTAAATTGTTAGCTTTGACATTGAAATCTATCAAGTTAGACAGTTCACACTCAATTTGAATAAGTCTGCGTGAAAAATTGAGTGATCGAAAGCAACGAAACGCATTTTGAGCTGAAATTAACTCAATTTGACGCCGACTTGAACCAAACGGCCTCCGATTGCGAAACGAACTACGCCATTATGTTCGGAACATCGGAATAAGCTAAGATTGATATATATATCAAATATGTGATTTTGTTGACGTAAAATTTGCATTAAAGTTGATTAGACATTTAAAAATTAATAAAATAACTAAATCTAATCTATATCCTGTCTATTCCCCAACTCATTTCGACATTCATCACGCCGCGGCGGTTCGTCCCTCTCTCGCGTTGAGCTCTCCCTCCCTTCAATCCCCGATTCAGGACAACACTCGTTTTCATATTCCCTCCGCCTTTCACTAGTAATTTCCTCTCGCAAACCATTCTTATTCAAACATCAATCTTGAGCTTCCTCCCTCTTTCCTCCCCTCAAATTTCCTATCATCCAAAGAAAGAAGAATTCTTCCCTTCCTCCTCTCTCGTTCTTCTTTCTTCTTCCTCTTCCTCTCTTTTTCCCTTCTTCCCTCTCCAAATCGAAAAAAAAAGCCTTTCTCTCCTTCCCTCATTCTTCTAAGGTAACTCATTTTCCTCTCTTCCTCCTTCCCTCTCCTCATTCCTTGAGCAAATGCAATTCAATCCTCCTTCAACCATTTCATCTCCTTTCTCTCACAAAACTAATCAAAATTCTTGAAATTTCTCATTTCTTCCTTCTTCTTTCACATTTTCTCCATGCCCTCATTTCTATCAAACCAAATAATTTCTTTTATTTTCTTCTTTCAGCCTTTCCATTCCTTTTTTCCAGAGGAACATCATTAGCGGGTTCTTCTCTCGGTTTCCGGCATCTCCCTTTCTACCTCCCTTTCCAACCTTTTCCTTCGCTGCAACCGGAGGAGAGGAACATCATCATCAGACGGGTTCTTCTCTTGGTTTCCGGCATCTTCATCCCCATCTCCTTGTCGATCATTGCAACGCACAGAAAAATGAGTCAGAATATGTGTGATGTGGATGTATATATGTTTGTGTTTCTTTGCAAGTTTGAAGGTCGTCTGCTCATTAAATGAAAAAGGTTGAATATCAGACAGCTTCATTAAAATCAGAAATAACATCAGTTAGATGTATTAAAATTTAGTGAAATCTGTCAAATTTCTAAACTTAAAAAAAAAAAGATAAATAAATATATATATTGCTCTGTGTTTATCTTCTTTCAGGTTTAAAGTCATATCATTAGATGTGAGATAAAATGCGGTTGCAACATTATACCTTCGTTGTCTGAAAAGCCAAAACTCCGTCGACCTCACTGGGAATGGCCAGAGGTTGAAATTTCATCAACTTTTTTTTTGGGGATTTAAACTCGAACTTAATTGAATGTCAAACTAATTATGAAACCTAAAGTCTAAAGAAATGAATTGAAAATTAAATATAAATAAATTTGAAATGAATTTGAAAATGGATACAAATAAAATTGAAAATCATATTTTAAATAAGAAAATAGGGATCAAACTCAAGTGAACCTATAAAATAAATAAACTTGAATTCCTTTGATATACATTAACTGAAACTCACAAGAGACTTAAGATAAATTTAAAATCCAGTTATTAAATAAAATGAAACTTGATCTGGAGTTGAGGATAAATTCATATTGAATCTGAAGTTCTTTTTATGTGAACAAATCATATTTAATATCAAATGAAATAAAGATTTCAATTGAATATTAAATGACAAATGATTGACGATAAATCTAAATATCCAATTCCAAATTGAGAATAAAGTGTGCAAGAAATTTGGTAGCTTTCTTATAAATACAAATTCAATTAGGTAACTCATGCTTACTCATGAATGTAGCCTTTAAAAGGATTATTGGGATATTGTGCTTAAAATCGGGTTTGAAGTACAAGAGATTAGTTAGGTGCTACTTTCAAGTTAAAGTAAAAATCAAATGAATTTCAAAAGAGATTTTCACTAAAGACGAGCAACCTGTTGGCAAGTATAACTAAAACTCATAAAAGGCTACAAAAACGAATAATATCTAAAATTGAAAAAATTAAATAATACATTTAGCCCTGGATCAGATACATCATTACCTGCGAGCGAAGTAAATTAAGACATTTTAAATATACATGCGATACTTATCTTTGAATGTTTAAATTCAAGAATCGAAGGCGTTCTTGAGTTGTTTAGGTTTAGTCTTAGGACTGGGTCCTGGCTAATAAAACCTAAAAATCTATTATAAGAATTTCAACTTAGTGAAATATCCGAGAGGTTAATTCTGTCATGTGACAGTAAATTTGATCCTCTGTTAAGAGCTAAACAAAGTCGATAGGATCTAAAGTTCTCAAATATATTCGAGTCAATCAATCAATCCCTAATGATGCCAGGAGGTACCATCAAAATGTGTTTAGAAGCTCAAATTGAATTAATCAAAATCAAATGTCAATCTAAATATAAAATCACGCAAATCACTAAACTATAAATGCTTAAACAAAATTCAATCTGTAAAAACTTAAATCAAACTTAATCCATCCACCTTCTGCAACTATTTGTCGGTGGTGACAAATTAAGAAAATTCTAGCTCACAAAAAAGAACTAACAATGTCAAATCATTTTCACATGCATTTCACTCTCAATCAATCTCTTCCTGCAGTAGTGGCGTCCTTCCCGACCGCGTGCTTTTTGAGTCACGTGATGATCATACCAGTCCCTCGACGTGGTTTGGAATGCTCATTATATTACGATCACGCGAGTCTCACCCCAATGGCCGCTTTGAGGTTATGAATCATAGAGTACACTTGATAGAAGAACATCTCTATCGCGTAGACTTAAGTCATCTACTTGGACAAACACCACCCCGTCTACGATTTCTGACGATGTAACCCATGTGGTTGAGGGATCCTTAGGTCGATACCTCCTCTAACTAAGTAGACTAGGGACCACGACAACCCGAGATGACGGAACTATAAAATCTAGATCGGGCACGTCATCATTCCCGCAACCATCCGGTTTAAGCTAAAATGATGAATTTTATAATCTAAATTTTAAACCCATGCGCTACTATACGCCATGCGATCCAACGACAAATTTTAATCGAAAGTTCTTTCTCACTTATTGGGAAAGGTAATTAATTATAGGGGCTTGTGCCTATAGAAACCTGGAACCAAATCTAAAGTCCTCACCAAATGAGGGCGAATTCTCTGGGTAGTGTCTTATCTACTATCTCATCTATTTTCTGAAAATTACGCCGACATTCTCAAACCATACTCTCTTCAATTCATTTTATCGAGAGGTCGATGGCAAATTTTTGAAGCCCACTGCAAAACATGACACGATGAATATAATGACATGTAAGCTCAAAATTCACGCATGACCTCTCGATAAAGAGAGTTTAGATTATTGTCAGATCAAACTTTCAAAAGGTAGATGAGTTTGTGGATAAGACACTATCTAGAAACTTTGCACTCATTTTATGAAGACTTTAGATCTAATTCTAGGTTTTCTATAGGCACAAATATTTGTAGTTAATTACTTCTCCTAATGATGAGAGAGAACTTTTAATTAAGACTAGTCGTTAGCCTTTTAAATGCTTATCATATAATAACAATAAATAGAATTTTGAATTTAAAAAATTCATCATTGTTAACTTAAAGTAAATGTCAGGGGAATGATGATGGATCTTATCAAAATTCCATGATTTTGTCATCTCAGCTATCATTCTCTAATTTACTTTAGTCAAGAAGTTATTAACCCAACTCGATTGAAAGATTTTTTGATAGCAACCAGTTACATCATCCAAAAAAAGCCTCATATGAGAGGTGGTTGTTTGTCAAAGGGAAAAATATAAGTTAAGTTAATTAATACTCTGACCTATCAAATGAATGTCAAGCAGTAAAATCATTGGGGAATATATAAACTACAGCTATGACCGTTCAACCAACCACTCAGTCAAAGAGCTCTAGTCGTAACTACGATTTTATACGATACTTGGTGGTAAAATTACGCAAACAAAGAACACATATCATATTATTGACTTATATATATATATATCAAAGGTCAAATCAAGCATATATGATGAAATTCATAGATATCAAATGTAATGTAATGTATATCAGAGTTGAAACATCTCGATCAAGGTTGAAATTGTTCAAAATGTCCTTTATTAGCAAAATTGATTACATCAATGAGTTTGAAATGCTAAAATTGATTAAATGAAACTTCTCATATCGTCTTATGATCGTTCGATGAAAAATACATCTAACATGCCTACATTCATGGTCAAATAGAGATCAAATAACCCACCAAATTTTAAAAGAGATAAATAAAAAATAACATTTCATACAAAATAAAGTTATCACTTTGTCTACATGAAATAAAATGGAGTCATCTACTGTAAAGATAAGGGCAAACTTATTTCTAAAAGAAGCCAAAGAACTACACTTATAAGCACCCAAAAGATATTTTTTTCTTGGATGATACCCCTCTTCTCTCTTACTCTTGTTCTCCTCTTGCTTCTTCTTATGAATGGTATACAAGTGCATATTGCATGGATTTATTTATTGAAACAATCACTTTCTACTGTTAATCATCAATTACTGAAAATTTTAGAAATTTTCATTATAGAATCTTTTGTTAGTCTATTTAAGATTCATGGTAACCTCTGTTTAGGACTTTGTGGAAGCCTCCATTTAATTTTTTTTTCTATAGCCTTCAACTAGGATTTTGTAGCAGCCATAAATCTTAAGAAATCTAGATTAAATCTTATTTAAGATAATTAATGAAATTAGACTTCACACTCAACACAATATTGTAATAAAGGCAATCTTGATGAGAGAAAAAAATAATTAATTACTACAAAGATAAAGGCTAAACTTCTTTCTTGAAGTCAAAGAATCCCATGTGTAAACACCAAAAAAACTCCTTTCTCTCTCAGATGACACTTCACTTCTCTATTCCTCTTTTTTCCTCTCTTCGTTGCTTCTTCTTGTGGATGGATGTTATATAAGTGAAGATCGCAAGGGTTCATGCATTGAAATGTTCACTTTCTAATATTAAGTATCAACAATCATTGTAGAATTTTATGATAACCTCTATTTAAGATTTCATGGTGGTATCCATATAAGACTTTATAGTAGCATTTATTTAAGACTAATTAGTAACTTTCAATGATAATTTTATGATAGCTAAAAATCTTGAAATATAAAGATTCAATATTATTCAAAATTATTAATGAAATCAGAATTTATACTTAATACCATATCATGACAAATATCTCTAGCTGGGCAAAAATATAGTCACCTACTGCAAAGATGAGGATTAAACTTTTTAAATAAGCCAAAAAGCTCTACTTGCAAGCACCTGAAAACTGTTTTCTTTCTTTTCAGATGACACCACTCTTCTATGTTCCTCTTTTCTCCTCTTTGGTTGCTTCTTCTTCTAGATATTATGCAAATGAAGATTAAACAAGTTTAAATACTAAAACATTCAGTTTCTAACATTAATTATCAATTACCATGTAACCTCCGTTGAACTCCATTGACGAATTTTACAATAGTCTTCACGCAGAACTTCATAACCTCCATTCAAAACTTTTTTGATGGCATCCAATTGAATATAAGGTAACCACCAATTTTAAAAAATCAAGACAAATCTTATATATGATAATTAGTAAAATTAGACTCTACTTAACATAGTTTGGTAACAAAAGTAAAATTTAAATTCCGCACCGATCCCCACCTACCTACTTTGGACCAAAATCCCTCGTCTGTGATTGTGAAAATAACTCTGCAAGTGTCACTCACCCCAAAGGAAAGAAAAGCTACAGCATAGTAACCTGGAAAATGGAAAGCATTCAAAAGAAACCACATTAAACAATTATAGGACAATTGAAATAAAAAAGGAGCTCAATGTCGAAGGTTTGGTTTCCTAGCACAAAGCTATCTTCAAATTCTCCAAGCCAAAACCACAATAGAAGATTCCCAAGAAACCAGATTCCGGCTAGAATCAACTGAAAGCAAGAACGCACAAAGAGATGTCAGACAAACACGACAGAATCACACCTGCTGAACAAGTTCCCCTTGCAATGGCGAAACCTCCAAACCCTCCTCGCCCGCACCGTTACTGAGCGAAAAATGACGATTTTCAGCTCTCAAAGAGCTACCTTTCGTGACTCCCCAACTAAAATAGGGGATCCTCAGCTCGGTTCTGCTCGATAGAGAGACCTTCAAATGAAATGAGAGCGTTCCCATAGACGCCATTTCCCTCACTTGTTGTCGTCAAGGATTTCAAACGATGACCTGAAGAAACCCACAAAGGATAAATGTGGAAGGTTAGAGAACAAGAGGAAGAGAAAGAGGCTGGAGGAGGCAGTGGAGGAGGCCGGAGTTGGATTCGCTCGGCTTGGGTGAGTGGTTTTCCTCTGTATAAAAATTCATTTTTTTTTAAACATCCTTGATGAAAACGTGACGATACCCTGAACTCATATGATGCAAGGACTTAAATTGATGATCTTTTGATTGAAAATCAAAATTTTTAACACTAAACTAAAATAACTTGCTGTATAATCTGCTTACACAAAATAGTATAATGAAATAAATATACAGGATGATGTAGATGCTGTTAAATCGGTCAAATATCGTTTGTTTTTTATAGATTCGTCAGCTCTTGTTTCTCTTTGTTACGAAATTACTGACATTTTTTTTACATTTGAATTAATTTAACATAAAATTCATACTCACAATATATATATATATATATATATATATATATATATATATATATATATATATATATATATATATATATAAATTAAACTCAATATTTTGTATTTAAAATATAGACTCTCAATCATTAGATTATAATATTTATAATTGTTAATATTTAAAATTTACTATTTACTCAATTGTAATTTCTCAGGTAATTTCATATCAACACCCTTTTTTATATTAATATATGCAAAACCCCTACATAAATACAGAAAAAAAAAAACTCTTATATGAATTTTTATTATAAAAAAAAAAGCTCACTGTAAAATTCTCGTTCTTTAGTGTCAAAAAAACTAGATAGACATGAGTCAATTCTTAATTTAATTATTTTGAAAAATCATAAGGGCACAAATTTTTTTTGTCACTTTAAATATATTCAAACCATGCATTACTAGTATTTACTCGGGATATAGGATTCGTATTCTTTTACCAACAAATAAAAAAATAAATTATTCAACGGCATGATTATATTTGATAAAGGAAATATATAAGCAAGCATGGTAACTCGTACATTGATCGGTGGCCTCATACTGACAGTCCAGAATTTAAATTTGAATCTGATCAAGCAAGCAATTACCGTCGAGAATACTTTTCTACAAATGTTGCATAAATCTTTTCTTTCTGCATTCCTCTACAACAATCTATAAATTGTAATATATATAATCATTGCTGAAAATACAAGAAAAGAGAAAGATATTCTACCTTCTCTGTCTCCACATCCTTTTCTCTTCTCTATATTCCTTTTTTTCTTGTCCTTTATGAAAGTGAAGACAGCTGTTACATCGGATGTAAATGTTTTAGCTACCTTACTACCTCATTGCCTCACAATATTGGTTCCATGCGATTCTTTAAGATTTGGATCTCACTTCTCAAATAGTATATATAATTCTTACAAACTATTCTGCGCATTGCAGTCTGTGCTATTGATCCTTCAGAGTCAAGATGCAATATAATCTGTCATGATCAACAATCATCAGTAATGTTCAAGCACAAGCACTGCAAATCCAAAATCTAAATAAGAATGATTTGAAATGAACAGAAACCACCTTTCATGGGCTTATCATTCATCAATAATTTGCTTAACAAAACTTCAAAAAAATTCCAGCCAAAAAAAAGAGAGAAGCAAGCAAAGTTTACATAACGCTTAACAAATCAATCATATCATTTCATTTCTTCTGATAAACCATCTTTACAAATCACGAACTGGTCCCGGAGAGGCCTTTCCCAATCACCAATATTGTTGCTTATGAACACAAGCCTCTTCACATCAACTCCAGAAATCACAACTTTGCACAACTACTTCTAAAATCCTAACAATAGCTACCAAATGGGAAAAAAGAACAAGTTAGGCCGAGTCAGTTCGTCATCGTCAATTACTTGATCAGAATATCAGGCATGTCAGTTTACAGATGTGATAACGAAGCTCGGAAATGTCAGAAACTGGCAAGAGAATCCTTGATTTTATCATTCACCGCAACATCGCCCCCTGTTTGTCTCCTGGAGCTTCTGCCAGAGGCACAGCATTTCTCTCGGCTGCTGGTAATGGGCAACAACATATCCAGTCTCACACCCTTCAATCAGAATCCTTCCATCATTCACATATTTAATATCCATTCCTCTCTTCTTCATATTATCTGTCCATATGCCCATTGCCACATCCTCTAATTTGAACATCTGCGCATGAACTATATATCAGTTCAGTTTTCTTTCTAGAAAAAAAAAATAGAAATGTAATTCTGCTGCATTTAACTTAAATAAGATCTATGCTTATTAAGATGGAATGAATTGGTGCTTGCAATGTAATTCTAAACATTTCAAATGGGTGGAAAAAAGAAGAAGAATAGTGCCTCCATAAGTATAAATAGCATGCTATCGAGGTAGCTGATTTCATCGAATTTTGTTATATTATGTCCTTGATTAAAAATAATAAACAAATACACAAAAGAAAGTAGCACATGGCAAGTAAAAAGGAAAACTACTGATGAAAAGAAGAAATGAATAAAGAGAAAGAGCCAGGCATCTGACCTTTAATCGACCCTTCTTATGTTGCTTGTAGACGGCCTTTGCTATGTCTCCGGACACCACATAGCCAGGTCCATGAGCCCATGGAGGATAAGTTTGATCAGGCCATTCCTTTAAAAACAAGGTAGTATTAGATTCTTGACTCTTTAACTTGTAGGTTAAATTAGCAAATCAATCTTATTTCAAAAAAATAATGATAACATTTAAATTTAAAACCAGATGTAATTAGCAATATATTGCACTCATCTCAAAGTAAATCTGATGGCTATAAAATCTTTCTTGACCAACTCAAGGTATTCTCATCAAAAGTTTTTCCAATTTATAGCACTAATAATGTCTTAAGCAAAGATATCTACTCTGTCCTAGGTTCTATGCATGGAATCATAAACTTTTTGAAGGCCAGAAAGAATGAAAAGCAGCTAAAAAACACAAAAGTTTGGTGGAGAAAAAATTGACTTGGAGATTCTCCATCAAAATCCAGCAATGGTATTTATGCATAATAGTGTGGTGGAAGGAGAGAAAAGATACCTGGGTACTTATATACCACTTGCTGTCAGGGTCTCTATTAGGTTGACCATCATTGTTGATCTTACCATACAACAGCCCACTTGTCACATTTGTACTATTCAAAGAAAAAAGCAATTCATCGATGCGGACAAAAGCATCGTCATCCGCCTTCATAACATACTTGGCTGATACTACATTTATCTACAATAAGAAACATGGAGGGTATTCAGGAATATTAAATATTGGCAAACCAAAAATAAATTAATTCAGATGAAGCAAGAAAAATTTACCCCATAGATGCAAATGGCCACAGTTTTCAATGTAATCAAGCTGTAATAGTCCACAAAAGGCATCAACTGGATGTCTCCATAAGTGCGTGCCTCATTCCATAGTTCCACATTCACCAGTTGGTTTTTATGCTGTAAGAAATCAGAAAATTGTTATTGGCTCCCAACTAGAATGTTAGCTCTTTGATAACAAAACTTGAATTTACGCAATCTTTATTTACTATTAACCAGTTACAAGACCAAAAAGATTCTTATGTTGGGAAAAGATGGCGCACAAGTGTTTTGTTCAACAAGCTCCTTCCTAAAAGACTAGCTTGTTAGTTTTCAGCCAGAGAAAATGTTTTAAGACCCAGTGATAAAATCAAGATAACCAGAAGGCATACATAAGGATAAGAATCATCGCCATCATCATCATCATTATCATTAGTCTTATCCCAACTAAATGAGCTTGGATTTATGAATTCTCATTTTCACTAGTGTAGAGTGTTGCATGAGGAGTTAAAACAATTAGCAACTTCTATTCATGTTATATTACGTCTTACATCCATCATTTTTCTTTCCAAAATTATTGGCATTTGTTTTATCTACCTTCCTAATGGATGCATTTTCTGCATTTCATTGTACTTGTCCAAACTATCAAAACTAAAGTTTATTCAGACAAAAGAACAAATCTAATGAAACAAACCAAATTTGTGGATGAGGATCAAAATCTAACAAATATCCACAACCGCCTAAATGAAGATGTTACATAAAATGAGAACTGAAATTTTATCAAGTAATGCTAATGAAGTAGACAACGGAAGATCACTAGTTGCTCACCAGACCAACAAAAAAACGTACTGCAACATTTCTGGATCGCACAGCATCATATTGCATCCAAATTCTTCTAACAGCCATCCTTCGCATAAAATTATTTGCTGTAGAAAATACACCAATGAAGAGATCCACAACCTTATGAATGGGCGATGGCACAGACTTGAGAGAGTCCAAGTCAGTAACATGCTCAAAATTCTCAGAAGTTGGCAAACCACTGGCAAGAACAGATAACAGTTTAATATCACCGGAAATCCTTGCTTCATTAACAAGCCATGGCTCCAATGTCTACTTTCGAAGAAAGAATCAGGAAAAAGAACCAACACAAAAAAGGGCAGGCAGAGTTAGGAAGGGTTCTAAGATTTTAAAGCTCTGAAAAAGAGCATTCTGGCATTGAGAATACCTCACGGAAAGCAAAAGAAGTTATATGCCTCCCATTGACACTCATATGGATTCCTTCGGCCCCTATTCTCAGTGTAGAAACAGCAAGATATCCTTGCTTAAAAGGAAAATATTTTCTATGTTCAAAATCTTCCTTTTTAGAATAGTTCACTGCAGAAGAATTAGAAGACAAAAAAATGTGTTCATCATCTAAGCCCACCGCTTTACTGCATTGATGTAAATCATCCACTGTCACAAAGATATGTATTATGAGTGAAGGCATACTCAACAAATATGAAGTATACAACAATAATCCAAAGCTAATATATCTTAAAGGAATAAAGTACTTTAAATGTTCAAGTCAAATACTGTACAATCATTTTAAACAAATCTAACTTTGAGATCATACTTATAGATAGTACCTTTTTGATTATTTTCATTGTCTGGTGAAGGGCAACGCTCCTCTGTACCCCAATCATGAGAAGAAGTCCAAGTATTTTGAACAATCACTGGATCCTCTGTGATTTTATCACCATGAAGCCGAACATTGTAATGTAGGATTAGGGGAGGATCTAGTTCACCTGGTATAGCCGTTCCCAACAGATCAATCTTGAAATTACCCAAAATTCCTTCAGGAGTGCCAATGATAGTGAGGGAAGAGCCCTGAACCAGTCCACAAGGAATCTTCAGCCTGAAATCACCACTTGAAATTTCTGAAACATTCATCCTTATTACAGAATAGGGGCACTGCTTCTCTTTCCACCGTTTGCTTTTACTTCCATTTCCTGACCTAGCCATTTTTTCATCTTCAAACAATCCCATGAGACTCTCCCATGCAGTTACAGCTTCCATGATGGCCTCAACTGCCCGAGGAAGGCCTTCAGACCGATTGACCAAGTGCATCATATGTTTCCATGTCTGCAGAGAAAGTTGTTCTTCATCTGAAAGATTATGTGGCATGGAAAGCTGTGACATTAAGGAACCAGTGGAAACTATTTTGGATTCATTTTTTACATTCTGTCCAACTGGCAAATCTCCAGTAGCCATCCAATAAAGGTGTTCTGAATTATTTGGAGGGAAATAGGTTGGAAGAGACATTTCTACGAATGGCTTCTGAACCATGACATATCTCAACAGCAGGAATGCAAAGATGCCGAAAAGAATGTTAAAATAATGAGACCTCTGCAACATTTCTTCATGTTTCATGGAACACACTACCAATATTTTGAGGTTCTATTACCTTAACTGAGCTTCAAGTGCTCAGGTTTAGGAGTAAGCAATAGCCAATAGTGGGGCAGTTGGTTTGGGATATATGTAATTACATTATGTCAGAAAGCTAGCCGTTGAATGTCACACTGTAAATTCAGCCAGTAAACTGTAATATCAGAATGCTAGACTAGTTGAATGGAAGCATCATTCTGAGTATACAAAGAAACAAGAAAGCAATCAATGAGAATAGAGCAAAACTAATAACGGTCTTACATAGTGTAAAAAGCCAAAAAAAAAAAAAAATACCTGAAATATGCAACTCTTTTGACGTTAGCAATAACAGGGATACATTTCAATCTTTTTTCTGATTACCAAACGATCAATTCATCATGTGTTTTGATTTAATTCTATTTTAGAGAATTTAATTGATGCTGCATTGATGTCATTCCTAGCCAATATATATATATATATATATATATATATATATATATATATATTGATCAGCTCTAACTGAATGTTTTATTTAAGTGCATGCCATCCCATATGTATCTACTGATCATTTTCAGTTCATCACCTAGAGGTTGTTAAGTTATAGAGTCTAATTTTTGCCATACTAAAAAACACCATAGGCAAACTTGGTTGTGGATCAACTTTCACAATATGGTTGTTGTGGGGTTTGGTAAGGGGATAGGGAGCCCCATTTCGGGAATCAGGACGAAACACCCACAAAGTATCTTATTCTTGAGTTGGTATTTTGAAGATTTTATAATATTTTTCAAATGCACTAACATTTTCTTTATAAAGAGGGGGACTGTCTTCATGTGTTTTGTCGAGATACTACTATTCCATAATAGAAGAGTGTCTTATCAAAAGTCATGCGTTAGAGACTTGTTGACTTAAGATCAATCATATGAGGAATCCCTTTTGAAGCTGTAAATTATGGTGATTGGGCCAAGCCCTAATACACTCAAGCACTATAGCATGGAGCTAGAACAAAAGGTTAATAGAGACAAAGATAGAAAGGAGAAGAGAAACAAAAAATAAGAGTTATGCAAATGACATATTGAATGACGAGATGATTTGTCATGCAATACTCTAAGCACCACTTGATTAAGGATTAAAATCTCAAAAAAAATGAAGATAATGATTTATGCATCCAAAATAAAATTTTATTAAGCCCTAAAACTATTTGTTTATATGTTTCAACAAACCTCAAGGACAGCCAACAGAACTATTAATATGAACTAATAACAGCCTAAAGAATTTGAAACTTTATAGTGGCAATTCATCCCGTGTTAAACCAAAAAAATATGATTGACCAAGCTGAGCCATCATCTTTCCCAAGAACTTCCTGCCCATGCAGAGATACTACGGTTTTTCAACAATGAATTGCTAGCAGTCGAGGGCAAAGTTCCACCCACATGTGGCACAGTCAACAACAAATGCCACCCATGTGGCCAGTACTATTTATGGAGTGCCTTCAATTGCTCGGAAGAAATAAAAAATACTTCTATGAGTTGCTGCAAAACCAACACCCCAATTCATGATGCTTCATTTGTTTTTCTAAGGAGCAATAGAGTCTGTATTTACAAGATCTAAAACAAGTTCTTGGCACTCAAAATTTCTTTGTTGATCCAGTGCATAAAAGTTTGGGTTGCCATCACCACAAATAACAATGACACCCTTAATCTGTAGAGTTATCCTTTATGTTTGAACATAAAGCGGTACCAAGGGAGGCTACGCACTGCTGGCCACATGCTGCATAAGAGAAGTATTACTTAATCCAAATAAACACTCCTCAGACTGAACGGGCAGAGGGTCCAAAGGGTTCCATAATTTCATGCACTACATTATTTCAACAATTCTGTCGAGGATGAGCACAATCATTTACCCTTGATTAGTACCATTCAGCTTTTTTTTTCATATTCCAAAATGTTCGTAATCAAGTTTTTCTAACTAGGCCTTCGGATAGATCACTTTGGTTTTTCAGTCTATTTCTCAATTTCGAAATTTTGAAACCTCCAATTGCCGCAGCCTTCCTCTCTGGATCATTGGAATTCACCTCCAACCCTCAGGAGGCCACCTTACTGATCCAGAAGATCACTACTCTTAATCAAAGACCTATTGCCAAACTCAGGCAGTATACAAAACCTTTAGACACATTCCTAAACCTGGAAATTGATTTGAGTCTCAAAAGGCTTGCACAAAGACAAGATCTTTGGGATGGCCAATAACCTCTGGTATTTTGGATTGTTAGTGTGCAGAGCTTAGCTTTAACCAAATAACCTACTGTCAACCAAATTCCCTTCTAGCACCCAAAAGAAACAAAAAAGAAATAGAATACAGAAAGGCATACGTGTAAAAACTAATGAAAGTTGCAAGCTACAGCTACTGCTGTATTTAACCTTAAGACCCCTCCTTCTAGCCTTCCTCTGTCCCCACAGGTAATTTTCAGTCCCAGACAAACTGAACACACTAGTCCTAACCCAGAAAACAAATACAAAGGACTACAAAATCCAACTGGAACTGGAAATCACAGATTCAACCAGAGGACCCAGTTCCCAGATCCTTCAATGTGAAACCCTAATTGTGTCTTAAATAAACGAAGAAATTTAAACTAAACACTTGTTCATACTGAAACCCACGGTCACCGAAAAGGAACCTACAACAGATATCACCAAGTATCCAGAATCATAACCTTCAAGCATTCCAGAATTAGATTAAGCAAAATAATTATAGATAAAATATAAATTGAACTATAATTCCAAAATGGAAACAAGGAGATAAATAAGACGAGTAAAACACTCCAACCCAGCGAATTAAAGAGGGCAAAACTGAAACAGAACAAAATGGCCAAAATGCCAAACGAAATCTACCTCAAAATGCCGCCTTTGGTGATAAACATCGAAGCTTCAGAAACAAAGCCATTGCCTCTTCAGATCCACACCACTCTTCTGTAAATGGTTCCTGTGGGAATGTGTGTGTGTGTGTGTGTGTGTGTGAGAGAGAGAGAGAGAGAGAGAGAATAAGATACTCTTCAATCAAGCGAGACAGAGAGAGAAAGATGCAAGAAGAAGCTGAACTTGAACTCCACGCCACACCCAAAGAGTGAAAAAGTTAGAACAGTAAATTTGCTTCATTCAAGATTAAAACTTTTTCCTTTATGGGATTAACAGAGTTAGGTGATTTATTATGAGCCTACAAGATTTTTTTTTTTTCCTTCTTTTTTTTTTCCTGTTGACTAAGGATTGATCATATTTAGGAGCGTGTATTATTTAATTTTAATCAAAAAAAATTAAACCGAATCAAAATTTTTGAATAATTTGATTCTTTTGAACTTAATAATTTAGATTTTAGTTTTAATTAATTAAAATTTTAATTTTTAATTTTTAGATCGATTTATTAAATAAAATTTTAGATGTAATCAAATAAATCAAAATAATTATATGATATATGATATTATTAATTTATATATTATATACTTATAATAAGAATTATAAATATAAACTATTATTATTTATTTATTATATAATAAAATATTATATAAATAATTTTTAAATATAGCAAATTTCGATTTATTCAAAATCAAATCAAAATAATCGAATAAAATTATTATTTAATTTATTTAATTTTATATTTTATTTGATCAATTTGATTCAATATTCTTAAAAATTCAAATCAATTAATTTTAAAAATTTATCATTCAATCTATCCAAATCAATCAAACGCACACCCCAATCATATTTCTCCAATGCGGTCCGACCGCTCCCCCTTCATTTTCAAATTTTCTGTTCTTTTCTACCACCCAATGCCGCAAGTTGAGCTTCTTTAAATAATAACAATTATAATTAATATTTATTCAAATAAATTCGTTTACTCATCGTTTAAAGCATTTTTAACTAGAAAGTTAAGCAACACTATTAGGCAAGAGTGCAAAACACTACTAAATTATTTGCTGGAAGACTAACGTGATAGAGGTGCGAATAGGAGGGGAAATGGCCTTATAATTTTTTTTTTAATGTATATTATTACACTTAAATTATTTCATTAAAAAAAGGGAAATGAACTTAGGGCTGCAAACGAATAAATGCATTCTATAATGGAAAAAAAAATATTTTCGTAGGAGCTTATAAATTAATTTAAGGGATCTACATAGGTATAATAAAACCTTTATGTATTTTCATATCTAAAATCTAAATATTTATATTTATTCAATTTATTATTTATGAGATTAAAAAATAACTATTGCTTGTTGATGTTCTTCTTGTGCAATCAAAGAAAACACTCATTTTATAAAGGGCATAGGATCCATTAAAAAAATTTATTGAAGAACTTAGAAAGGACACTCATACTTTCATCTGATAGTGTTATTTGAGTTGCTTAATAACTTTACAAAAATACATTTATTGAAAGTACTCAATATTTTGTGAGAAAATTTAGGAGAAAAAAATTCTGAAATTAATTTTATTTTAGTGATTGTATATGAAATCAAAAATAATATATTATCTCAAAAAAATATAAATAATTCTACAATGAATTCAAAGAATAAAATAAAGAAAATTTTTTCATTATTATATTCAAATATGTCATATACTATCAAATATGTCATATACTATCTCAAGAGAAATAGAAGTATTATTCAGCTATGAATTTGAATATAAAAATAAGAAAATATTTTAAAAATTATTTGATCAATATTTTCAAAAAAAATATTTTAGTTTCAATTGAAATTTCTTTATGATTCTAAGTGTACATGTTTCTTAAAAAAATAAATTTTTATAGTTAATTATATCATAAGAATATGAACTCTCAAAAACACTCTAGATAGCTTTGAGCTTCCTTTGATTGACTCACGAGTTTAATTTGTCTCAGCTTGATGAGCAATTGTCTTCAAAGCTTCGGCATTGGGAATGAATTAAAGATAGAGTTCGATCGGAATGGGAGTTCCACTGCCTTTTTCGAAATTAGGGGTTAGAAGGCTTTTTGAAAAGAAAAGGCAATTTTTTTAAATTAAGTATCATTAGAAACTTAATTATGTAATTAAGTATCATTAACAAAAAATTTAAAAATAGATATAGTCGTCCACTTAGTGAGCGACTAGGTTATACGTGAAAGCGACTGGCATAAAGTTATGATGTAATGAGGCCGGTCGCGCTGGCGATGAAATGAAATAAATTCGATCGGACCGATCGATCCTATTTCCTCTGTTCGTTTCGCTCCCCATCCCGACGATCGCCCGTCCAGGTGGTTGCCGCCTCCGCAAGTGCTCCTCTTCGTCTCCAAGCTTCCCGGCAGCCGTCCAACCGCCGGCATTGTGCCGTCTTCTTCTGCTACCCAAAAGAAAGTCGTTTTCTTCCCGACAGCCACGTTGACGATGTTTGACGACTTTCCTCTCCATCTAGCAGCCGTTGGAAGCCAACATTAGTTTTCGATGATGATTCCGGTAGTTCCATTTTGTTCGGGGAAGTTTCATGCGGTGGATTCTACCATTTTTGCGCACATTCCAGTCGTTCTTCGTCGACACACGATAAATCCTAATTTTTTCCATTTATAAATTAATAGAGTATGTGTGCTAGGGATTAGAGTTGTATGATTAAAATTTTGTGGTTGGGTTTGATTTGTATGTTTGTGTTAGGGTTGCGGTTCAGGTGATAAGATGTCGCGTATAGTATTATTTAAGGTGTACAACATAATTTTGAAAAGTATGAGTTAGGTTTAGGTTGTTGCAGTTGGCTAATAAGCTTAGAGCCCTGTTAGTTATAGTGACATTAGATGACGGTGTCTGAATAATGTGTCGATTGATTTAAATTTCTTATTATTTATGTAGTTTATTTTATAAGAATGAATAGAGAATTTGTTTCGCTGATTCTTTTCTATTGAGGCGAACTAAGTATCGACATCTGCTTATTGCCTTGGTTGAGAGATAACCTCCGCAGAACAACACCTTCCACATAGCTGTTGGTGATATGACTGTGACGCTCCAGGACGTGGCGATGATCTTGGGATTACGTGTTGATGGGCCACCTATTATTGGTCCCATTGTAATCGGTGAGGGGAAGAGATGACTTAGTTGGCCTGATTGCTGCGACGAGTTGTTGGGTCGACACCCTATACCATATGTGATGTACCATGACCCGATCAGTCCACACATCAGGTCGACTTTCAGAATGGGTCAAGCTAATGCGTAGACATGCATGCAGGTGGCCGATGGTCTTTTACAATGCGCGCTCGAGCAGAGTTTTTTAGGCACTTGCGTGCCTACATTCTGTTTCTTATTGGGTGTTTCTTACTGCCGGATACATCAAGTTTTGAGGTCCACCTGCAGTATCTACCACTTCTAGAGGACCTGGATACATTTAGTACGCTGGCTATAGGAGGAGCAATTCTAGCTCATCTCTATAAAGAGCTTTACGAGTCGCAGCGAGGGCCAACATTCTTGGTACATACTACGATATGGTCTTAGGAGCATATTCATGTGGAGAGGCCGACCCTAAATGTGTCATATCCTACTGATATTGACGATCTTAGCATTAGGTTGAGGTATATTTTATTTTCTGCACTTTCAAATTTTTAGCTTATCTGTTTGTTTAAACTGTGTTGTGTGCATAGGTGGAATGAGAAATATGTTTGTCATATGCCAATGGCGAACATTGCAGTATATAGAAATGAGCTGGATGGCTTCTGCGCATACTTCGTTGGATTTATATTACATTTGGTTCAAATATATACAATGCATATTCTAATTTAACATAATTTTAATATGGATGATAGGCATTAATCGGCATCATGCAATGTCTATCATATACATGCTCGGCTCGACATATGGTTATACGAGTCCCTTTGATCATAAGAGGGTTGAGTGGCATTTACAGTCAAGTGTTGCGGCGTTTCTCACACCAGAATAGATGTGGCATTGATTAATTTCAAAAGAGTCGATGGTCGAGGCAAAGCGGATGTCAACTGGGTAGATTACCACCAAGTGCACATTGCTGTTTGGGAGAGGTGGAGGGATTACGTCGTTGAGGGCTTGGATGAATATGAGGGCGAGTGGCTCAACCAAGATATGTAGTTGGATCGTGAGCTTCTCTATTTATTAGTTTTCTGATCCTCCACTTACTATCACGAGCACTAAGCGTATATATGTAAGCATTAACATAAGTACTCATTTGAATTCAATATGTTACTTGATGCTTATTTTACATACTATGTTTTCGTGTAGGACATCTCAACGACTTCGGGACATCTTCAATACTTGACGTGTGGATGAACCACGAACTATAGAATCCGTCGATAGGTACGAGGTGCTATGTAGAGACTTGCGATTGTGTGTACACGTCCAAGGCACACATTACGGATCAGAGCATATAAAGGGTGTCCCACACTATGATTGGAGCATCGGGCCATCTATCTGATCCAGTCTATCATGTATGTTAATCCGTGTCCTTACATATCGCTATGTATGAGTCACAACCACCTATAGTACCGTTAGAGGACTATTTGGCCTTGAAAGATTATGCATTGGAGGCCACCATCAATGCGTGATCATTATCACGTGCATGACTCCGGGGTGGTGCGATTCCACGATGGAGGCGTCAGATGTTTAGGATAGTGTATTTGTGCGTCTGTACTACATTTGTTCTTATCTATTTAATTTTTATTTCTGTATTATCAATTTATGTAAATACTTGTACTAACTTTTTGGAATGAAAACTTGTAAATAATCAATCTTATTTTTACCTATCATTTATTATTTGTTCTTAGATGTTATAGATCCACTTCAATGAAAACTTACAGACTCTAAGGTTGAGTTGTGTCAAAACAATCAACCATGCAAAAATAAAAATTGTATCTAATTTGTCTTTAGCGTGGCTCATCGCCATTAAACGGCCCTAGTAGCACCCCATTCGTCATGACAACTTTATGTCGCGTCGTTTGACTAATTAGCTCATCATTGGGGTATACTTATTTTTAAATTTTTTTTAACGATACTTAATTATATAATTAAATTTCTAATGATACTTAATTTAAAAAATTTGCCAAAAGAAAAGAGGTTACATTTTTGCTCCTGAGGTGCTGAGAAAGCTTTCGAGTTTTAAGAATTTTTCAATCCCTGGTCTTGAGAGTCACTTTAGTTTATTGGTTGAGAATTTTAGCAAAAGATCTTGAGTTCATGTTCTTACACATATATTATATATATGAATTTGAATTCAAATTTTTTTGCACATATATATATATATATATATATATATATATATATATATATATATATATATGAATTTGCAATTAAATTTATTTAAATATCTCAAAAATAAAATAAAATCTCTCTCTCTCTCTCTCTCTCTCTCTCTCTCGTCTTTTTCAATTAAACCTTACCGTGATGCTTTAGTATCAATTGAGCCCATACAATTACCATTTAAGCCCTCAATTCATTAAAGATCAACGGCTGTGATGGATTTAGAATATCCTAAGTATCACGGGAAACTAAATATGGCAAAAGTAGAAATGGCTTAAAAAGTGAGAAATTATTAAATACAGAGTGCGCTCCGTGTGAATTTTTATTGTCTATTGGTGCATATAATGTGTACATACGTAAATACTTTAAGTATAATTAAAAAAAAAATAGCTTTTTTTTTAATTTTTTTAGTTATGTTTAAAATATTTATATACACATACTGTGTATATCGGTTCAAAATATTTAAAATATCTCTTAAATTTTGAGAAAATTAATAATGTACACACAATATATACATTAGTACACAGTGAAAATCCATATAACTCTATGTCCGAATTTCTAATGTAATAATCTCTCTAAAAAAATAGTGATAAAGTTGCTATAGAAAAAATAGCTATTTAAAAAATTAAGATGATTATAAATTTTTATTATTTTAAAAAAAATTAAGTTATAATTTTTTAATAATTAATATATTATATCAAGATTGAAAAATATAAATTTCCAAATTCAACTTATTCAAAATAGAGTGAAAATAAAGTTTGTCAAATTCTTCTTATTATAGTACGGTTCGAATTGCTCTGCACCTATACTACCCTCCCAAACGCCCCTTAAGAGTTAATTCGAGTTCATTTCGTTTGATTAGATCAGTGCCCTCCCTCAGTTTATTATACTCGAACGGTTCAGATCGAATTTGGAGTCCTCTTGATTTCCCAGAAGAGGTGGAATGGCATAGAGGGAGAGAGAGAGCGGGGAAGATGGTGAAATGAACATGGTGACTGGAATGACAGAATACACATTATGTTATGTGGCAGGGATTGTACAACTATATTCAATTGTTGGTTTGTCTTGATTTCGGTTTCAAATAAACTGGATAAAGAACACTCAATCCCATTCAGGAAAACTTGTTTATTCTATTGGCATTGCAGTTGACGTTTTCAAGTTGTCTTCTCAGTTTAATCATCTTTGTAAGACTAAAACTGGCTTAATTAAATTTCATACGTAATGTTAACACAGTAAATGCTCGCTGAAATCTTTTTTGATACAGAGTTTCATATGTAGGAGACTGCTACATTGTTATTTCTATTTCAAGAATTAAGAAGAACTAAGCTACAAGGAAACCACATATAAGAGAAATAGCTGCTCAACATCTCTGCATAGTCTTTTTTTTTTCCTTCTATATTGAAATCTTGGCACGAATTGCATAATTGATTTTATGGAAGATAGTAAAGATGCTCTCAATTTTCCTTCCAAATTTTAATATTTACCTCCCTTTAAATATAATAAACTGCACTGTAAATAAACAGTAGATAAAATTTTTTGGCTCTTTAAAAAATATCATTCATTGCCCAAATGTATTTTAAGATCTATAGTAAGGAAGGCTAAGAGAAATGTAGAGTAACTAAGTAACCAACCAATTAAAATAGCATTAAATAAGGAGCAAGAGAATAAAAAGTTGGTTAGAGATTCATTTTCATTATTTTTAGAGCACATAAATTAGTTGAGCAAGGATGTTCTTAGCCCTTAAAGCCTCAATCATTTCTAGGGCACTATGAAATAGCTACTCAGTAGTAGAATGAATATCGCATGACATAATTTAATGCTAATATGTTTAGATCATCCAACCATTGGAATAATATTAAAGGATTCATCACTAAGCATTTTAAAGGAAGGCTCATCGCATCCTTTCCTTTAATTCATCTTAATGAACTTATGAATCTGAATGTTTAGAATAGTGTTCAGCAAAGCTTGAAAAGGAATTCAGATAGGAATGATTTTAGCCAAAGGAGCAAATAAGATTGTTAAATTGAGTATCTAAACGGAAAGGTAGAAAATGGTAGAAACTAGACTTAAAAAGCTCTCAGAGGCATTTGCTATTTTTGTAAGAATCTCAGTATAATATTAAAATTTTCACCAATAAATAATGAGGGCTAGCACCTTATATATTAAGTAATAACACAAAGTCTTCTCTAGAAAAAAAACATCCCTACATTGTTGCTTCCAAATAGAGAAGTATTTACCATGAAACTAATTGGTCAGTAGTTAGTGTAATTAGTAATATTTAAGATAAACTTTTACATAAATCAAAAAGGCTAAAGATGAAGAGAAACTTAAGACCATCATTTAAAGCCTATAAATCACCTCACAAGGTATCATATGAGTTTTTTTATGAGTAATGCTACCATGCATGAAGAATTTAAAGCACCAAAATATGAATAATCTTGATGTAGCCTTTAGGTAAGAAAAGAACTTTGACACAATATATAATGAAATTCTAAATTGAACTTTAGTAATTAGAACTTGCTTGCCAAAAAGAGTGGTTTAGCTTTCCATCCATTTAGAAAGAGTCAATTTTATCAACAAGGGTTGAAAGTCAACAAGCTAGAGCTTATGAGTACATATAAGGATTCCAAGGCAAATAGACTAAGGTTGAGTGCCCCAAAACCTAGGATATTGCTCTTATCATGGGTGTGTTGAGTGCCTTTATAGAAATGAATAATGATTTTTATTAGAGTTAACTATGAGGATAATTACCCTATGAAAAAAGTATGAGATTTTTAAAGGAAAAAAGATTATCTTGGGATGCTTTACCAAACATAATGTCATCATCAACATAAAAAGGTTGAGAGAAGTAGATTTAACAACACTAAAGAAAGTCCTATTGATATTTTGTTTCAAGAGACTTGACACAATCCATGACAATGCAAAAGAGAAATAAAGACAATTGACAACCTTGTTTAAGACTAATATTAGAGAGGAAATAACCCTTTAAGGCCTCTTTTACATAAATATTGAAGTCAACAATTGTGATTCACCCTTTAATCAAGAGATAAAGAGTAAAAAAGTCTTTGTTTTTTTTATCATTCAATTGATATGGAGTCTTGGTTATTATGTCAAATGCTTTTTTAATATCAAGCTTTGTACGAAATGGTTTGGCCAAGAGGAAGGCATTAAATTTATTTAAAATCTCATTAGCTAAAATGACATTATAAATAACATTTTATTAAATAAAGCTAATTGGTACCTCATGAATGATAGCAGATAAAACATACGTAGATAGTAGGAGGTACTTATTAAAGTGATCAGGTACAACATTGAAGTATAATGTAATATCTTGAAAGATAGATACATCACCCTTTAATGAACCTAATCACCTAATAAGGACTCCTAAGGCATGATGAGTTTCGAATATATTAGAGATTTTTTTTTCTTTACATGGATGAATAAATCGAGTTTGTATTAAATCAGTTATAAAGTTTCTTATGGAGGAAAGCCTCCAAAGCTAATTACATCTTAGAGAATTAAATTCCCAAGAATATTCTCAATTAAATTAAACAATTAGGATCTCCAAAGATTTCAAGGTTAGACTATCAAAGGATTGATTGTATTTGGAAAATCAAATGGGAAAATTCAAGAAGAAGACTTATTTTTGCAAGCCAAACGGAGGAAGTAGGAAATGCTCATGATATTGGGAAGCCTAGTGAGCATTCAAACTTATCATATGATGAGACTTTATATATTTGAAAGTGAAAGAATTATTTTATTTGAGTTAAAATTTATTAGATTGCTAGGGCTTATAGTCCATCAACACAATATTATGAAAATGCATAAGAGATGAGGATTTATTCTTGTAGCCCGAAGGAAGCTACCTTAGATCCTAAATCTAGGGAGCTTTAACAAGAGTTAGAGCACTACCTAAATCTACGAGACAGGTGGACATAAAGGTTCACCTCCAGAGGATAAACCATCGTGGACTTACAATCGCTAGTGGATGCTAGCTAACTCCTCCTGCTTTAAAATCATGTAGGCAAGTATGAAATTGCAAGATAGTTGGGCTATTATTAATTTAGAAAGAGACTAAATTCTTTAAACCCCTTAAGATACTAGAGCATGAGTGGTATGAATAACTTAATCTAATGTAAAATTCTTTCAAATTTTATTTCAATTTTAGCACTTCATTTTGACAAAAGCTTTAGGATTTTTATGCCTATATGCATGATGAAAGTAGATTATTGGCTAAATCAATAATAATGGTGTTTTCACCACAATGGATGAATTTTTGTATTTGACTTAGAAGTTTACTTAATAAATTGAATTTTTGATTTGAATATGATTAAGGCTAAGTCCATGAGATAAAATTAAAGGGCTTAGGAAAAGTTTTGGAATTTCAATTTGATTATGGGCTTCAATCATTTGATTTGGAAATGGATTTATGATTTGGATTTGAATTTGAGGTTTGATTTGAGGAAGGAAGCATGGATTGGGTTTGAGTCATAGGGTAGGTAAGTTTTCCTAAGTCCCTAAGGAATAACCTATTCCTATGGCTAACCCCTCTAAGTCTCTAGGTTTAGGTTAAGTGTTCACCTAATCACTAGAAATGTCTTTTAGACTAAAGAGCTCTTTAGTGTCATAAGAGTCCTACATCTATGATGAGGAAGTTGAGAACTCACGCAAAAGTGAGGTCAACAATGGCATATATTAATACATTTCTTTTCGCACATGTAACATGCATATGATTCTAATCCTAAGTATAATACATGCAACATATTTTAGCACACCTGTGATGAATGTATGTGTTTATTTATATTCTCTTATATGATTAGATTATTCAATCATATTGGTTTAATGCTTTATCTAAATTCTTATACAAAAAAATATAAGGATGAGTTTAAATAGGTATGTGTCATTGTTAACCAAGGAAGTGAGGTAATCAAATTACTTTCATGAGGCTAACTAATTGCTATTATTTTAGGATGTCCAAACTATATACTCATTTGCATTCAAACACATATAAATTTATATACATGAATATAAAAAGAGAGCTCCAAATCACCGACCAACTAATTCAATCACTTAGTCAATTATGAATGCATGTATCCTTGATAAAAGAAAAGAGGTTCTAATTTCATAATACACACACACACATGTATATGAAACATAATCAAGTATGTGTCATTATTAGTCGAAGTGAAGTAATCAAATGATCTCTTTGGGGCTACTTAAAGCCTCATATTTTGGGATGTCCGCACCAAACATTCTCTTTTCACAATACATATCTGTATACATAAATGAAGGAAAACCATGCAAAGATTGTGTTTTTATTTGATTGAAACATTTATGCATTATGTGTTTATTTTGAGATGTGGGATACCACCAGAGTAGAAATTATTAAAGTGATCGGTATGATATTAAGGAATGATGTATTATCTCGAAGATAAAATCACCACCCTATAATGGACCTAATTATGTAATAAGAACTCATAAGACATGATAGGTCTTCGAATATACCAGAGATTTTTCCCCTACTTTAAATGGAAAAGTAAAGAATAATTTATTTTAAGTCGGGTTTAAGTTCTCTATGGAAGCCCCATAGTTAATTACATTCTAAGGAATGAGAATTTCTTAGGAATATTCTCGATTAAAGTAGAAATTAAGGTCTCTAAATATTTCAAGGCTAGACTATCAAAGAATTGGTTATATTTGAAAAATAAAGTGAGAAAACTCAATGAGAAGACTTCTTATCGAAGCCAAAGGAAATGAATAAGAAATCGATGATACTAGGAAACTAGAATTCCAACCTATCCTATAATTGGGATTTATATGTTTGAAGTTGAAGAGATTTATTTGTTTGAGTTAACATTTTATTAGAAAACTAGGACTTATAATCCAACAATACAAGATTATGGAAATGCCTAAGAGGTAAGGATTTGTGCTAGTAGCCCAAAGGAAACAACTACCTCGGATCCTAAATCTAGGGAGCTTTAACATAAGTTAAAGCATGTCTAAATCTAAGCAAAGATGAGCATAAAGTTTATCTCCATAAGAAAGGATATATTGCTTGACTCCTGGAATTACGATTGCCTATAGTGGAGGCCAGCTAACTCATCCTATGCTTTAAAACCATGTAATTTGGTCTTATGAAAGTGCAAGATAGTTAGAGCATTTAAAATTTTCAAATTTTATTTGAGTAAACACTTCATTTTGACAAAGGCTTGATATTTTTTATGCTTAAATGCATGATGAAAGAAGGATATTGGCTTAAATCAGTGAAAAGAGGGTTCTCACCACAAGGGATGCCCTTATAGGTCAAGCATTCCCTTATTGAGAAGATTTATTCAAGGAAGAAGGAATATGCATGATGTGATACATATAACATACAACTAAGGAGTTATTAAATCTTTAAGTTATCTTTATTACAACCTAGGCTTTATGATGAAGTTGTGAGTCATTTTAAAATTTAATTATGAGTGATTAATTGGGGTAGAAAAATTAATCTTATCCTAAGAACCTAACGCATCCAGACCACATATCAAAGTATCAAACATAAAGAAACTATGAAAAGCATGTTGTTCTAATGCACAATCTAAACACAACATCAATCAAACATGTATAAATTGTGTAAAAGAATAAAAGGTAATGCAATCGGTACAACCCAAAAAGAAAAGATGGATAATGAGCTCGCTTATATAATGTAGATTATAAAATAATACATGCTATGGGGAGGGTCTTATTTTCTTCATTTCTTCATGTCCTCCTTTTCTTCCTTTTTTTGATTTGGTAAGCTTCAAGTCATCACATGGCACCCAAGGATTAAGCCTTCTGGCCAATGCTCATCTTAAACCCTCATAGCACTGATCCTAATTCCTAATACAAAATTACATTAAAAATAAGAAAAAAATAAACTACACTTGCAAAATAAGTGTTAGCTAAACACACATACAACCCAAGCAATTTTATTTATAATTTGGACTTTACACCCTGCACATGGGTAACCAAGCCCACCTATCCTAACTTGGATTTTTCTTAGGGGCTTAAGAAACTTGCAAAGAGAGTATTTATATTTATTTTTCAGAAAACATAATCCCCTACATAAAATATGATTAGATCATCACCACCATCCAATTTATGAAACATACACCTTAACATCCGTCTAAAATAATACATCACAAATAAAATATACATCACACCATGCACCATCCTAACATAGCACTAAAAGTTGTGACTTAATTCTAAAGTGTGTGTTAATGCTTGGTAAGTCCTAAGTAGGCATTAAGGTTATGATTTCTAAATGTGAAATGATGTTTAATCATAAGAGGTTGATTTCATTTTAAGTGGTTTAATTGAATTGAGATTTTTATTTAGTGTTTTCTTTTGTTTCATATGGCTTTCATTTACCAACTAAGTGTTATAAAGAAAAGAAAAGAGGGTTCCCTCTTTCATCCCTTTCCTAAGACACTTTCTAAAGCATGTTAATTTAATTTGTTCTCTTTAGTGAATGGCTTATTACACATTTTAAATTAATCCTAAGTTTAGGTTCACTTTAAATGATTCCATTCAATTTGAAAGACATCTTAAGATTACTTTGTTTGAATAACTATCACATGATGTATATTTAATCATTCCTTTATAGAACATGTAACATGCATATGATTAAATTATAAGTATACCTACACATACAATATATTTTAGCACACTTAAATGATGGATGTGAACATGTACATTTAAAGTTTATATTTTTCATTTGATTGAATTATTTCATCATCTTAATTTAAAGCTCTATCCAAATTTCTATACAAAAATACATAAGGATAAAATTAAATGGGTGCGTGCCATTATTACACTAGAAAGTGAGGTAATCAAATGAACTCCTTGGGGCTAGCTAAAGCCTTATATTCACGGGATGTCCGGTATATACCCATTTGCATTCAAACATATGTAAATTTATATATATGAAAGTAGGAAAGGAAGTTTCCAACTATATGACTAGTTAATTCAATCATTTAGCCAATAATGAATGATGTTATTTTAGTATAAAAGTTAGCCATAAATGCACACATATGCAGGTTGTAAAATCCGATATAGGCGAAAATAGAGAGGTTCAAGGTTTAAAGGTCGAACCGGATGATATAATAAATATTAAAATTATCTAAATGAGATTTAAATGATCAAATAATCATACAATATGTGCAATTTGAGAGAAATAAATTATAAAATACAAATCATATGCAAAAAAATCTCTAACAATTTTAAAGTTAAATACATTAATATATAAATACTAACTTTTGTAGCCATGATAATTCTTTGAAATAACCCATTATAGAGCTTCAAGAAATTGCTTGTCTAAAAGGAATTGAAATTAAAATAAAATTAGTAATTTGGCATCAACTATATAAAATATTCAAGTAAAATATAAATGAAATTAACTACGAAAGACATTATAAATTATGATGTAAAACACTTAATAATTAAAAGTTAAAACTAATAAATAGCAAGTCATAACAAATTTGAGATATTAATAATTCAATAAAAATGATATATGACGTATCAATAATTTGTGTTCTTTAGCCGAAAACTTTCGCTAAAAACTAAAACATCAAATACATATTAAAATTTATCTCTAAAATAAGTTCAAAAGAAATAGATTCTAATCAAATATATTAAAATTCATCTCTAAATGTTGTCTCTTCAAAGGATCCTGCATCAAAAGCTGCCTCCCCAAAGTTTGTCTCCCAATCAACTCTAAAAGCTTCTAAAATATCATGTTCAGGTGTTTCATGTATTTCATCTGTTGCACCAATTGCTTCATGACCGTCATTTGTATCTACAAATTACACATACAAAATAAATTACTTCTTCATCTTTATAATCAACATAAGTATAATTTAATTAACTTACTATTAGTTGTTATATTTACTCCTTCAACAATAGAATGGCATCATCTTTATATATTTCATTCTCTAAATCATCATAATTTAATTGAGTGTATTCTTCATCAACTATCCAAAAAATCTATTGATACTTGAATAATCCAATGGATCATAATTTCTTTTTTTAAGATGAAACTTATCAAATAAACATAAAATTTTAGATAAGTATCAATGTTAAGAACTTAAGAACAATAGCATAATAATAAAAGATTAAAAAAAATATACTTGTTCCTCAAATTAAGATTATAACGAACATAGACGAGATCATTTAACCTTTGGTGTTCTAAATTATTTCTTCTTTTTGTATGAATTTATTCGAAAACACTCCAATTTCTTTCACACCCGGAAGAAGAAGAAGTTTGGCTTAAAATTCTAATAGCCAATTTTTGTAAATTAGGAGCACTAGAGCCAAACGTCTTCCACCATTCATCTGCATATAAAATTTTAATTAACTTCAAAAATATAAAATATGTCAATAAAAAATAATGAGATACAATGAAAAATAAATAAAATTATGAAAAACTCACTAACCAGGTTGCATTTCTTTGGCCATAGTGAGTGCGTAAAACTTCCCAAAACTTTCTAAGTTATCCCGATATATTCTAACTTCATTCATCGCCAATTTAGGCTTGGGACATATATCTTTATTTTCAATAAGTTCAATTAATCCTTGCATAACTTCTGGTTTTTTACAGTAATTCTCTTGATCATACTGAAAATGTGGATTTAAGAAATAAGCAGCTGAGTGGATACCTTGGCGGAGTTGTTCATCCCATCTTTTCTTAATAATATAAGTATATGACTTATACAATCTTTTAACACATCTAAACATTCTTTTAAGTGCCTTTCTTGTTCTATACATGCCATCATAAACATAACCAAGAGATAGTTTTTCGTCTGAATCGATAACTCATAATAATCTTATTAATGGTCCTGTTATTTTTGACATGATTAAATAATCATTCCAAAATTTATTATCCATGTTGATAGAAGATGCTTCTTTTTATCAATTTTGCTAACTTTGAATCCACTAATGCTTATTTGTAGCAAGAGCTTGCAAATCATGTTTATAATCATATATACTCTTCAAAGTAATAAAAGTTGTTGCAAAACGAGTAGCTCCTAGGCGTACTATTTCAGTCCACCCTTGTCTTTTCCTCAACCATGATAATAAAAAAAATATGATTGTAAATTAATATTGTTATCTTCGATGCCTTTTTAGCAAGATCCACTACATGAGGCAAGCTACCAATATCTTTTAGAATCAAATTCAAGCAATGTCGCAAAGGAGAACAATACTACTACTTTTCACGTAATAACTCTCCGCCTTCTTATAATTTCTTTGCATTATCAGTTAGTTGCATAATATTTTCTGGACCTATCCACTCAACTACTTCAGCAAATAAAGAATAAAGGGTTGTAGCATCTTTCTTAATGTCAGAAGCATCAACAGATTTTAAAAAAGATACTCTCATGGATAATAAACTAAAAAATTAATTAATGTTCTATTTCTAATATCTGTCCATCCATCAGCCATTAAAGTACATCATGTTTCCTTCCAACAATGCCTATAAGATTCAACTAAAAGTTTACATTCTTCTATGCAATCCCTCAATAGATTAATTCACATCCTATGATATGATGGAAGTTCATAACCTGGTCTAATAGCAAGTATTGCATCTATAACTTTCTGAGCAAATGATGAATTTAAAGCATTGAAGGGAATACAACTATCAAAAAACCATCTAGCAATGGCCATGTCGGCACTCTGTACTACTTCTTTAGATGCCAAAACACTTTTTAAAGATGGTTGTGACCCAGGTTTTGTTCTTGGAGCAAAGTAAGCATAAATTTCATCTACTTTTCTTTTTTTTTTTTCTTTATGTAATTCTTTATCATGTGTAGTTGATGATTGTGATTTTGATAGATAAGAGCCCATCTCTTCTTCAATAATATGCTGATTATAAGGATGTACACTCTCTCTATCCTCTTGTATATCTTATTTTTTCTGAGATATTGCTTTTAAATTTTCTTGCATTTGAAAGAAAATATCATGTGAAACTTTTTTACATGGAGCAATGTTCCCCTTAACTCCTGCTAAATGTTGCTTCATTCTATTTATGCCTCCACCCTTGTATATTAATCCATAATACAAACACTTATACTGCTTTTTCCCGACAGGACATCTAGATTCACTAAAATGATTCCAGGCCAGATCTATTTTCTCACGAACATTATGGGAAGATATAGAATTTTGACTTTCAGAAGGCTCCATCCTAAATATAAAAAAAATAAGTGTTGAATAAATGAAAGAGAATGTGAATAAATAAATCAAAATATATCAAAATATGAATTGGTTCATCAAACTCAGCATGAACTTATCATAAATCCATTTATATAAATTAAAAAAATAGACATATAATAAAATCAATTCACTTATGAACTTGTATGAGAGAATAATACATAAAAGGTGGATATATAAGAAGCAAAGAGGGGTGGGTCAAGAATTAGGGAACCTAATTGTTTTTTCTTCATGCTAGATGCATGATTCTTAAAATACCATCATAATGAAGAGGGTTTGGGTGAAAATAAGAGAGAGGGTGAATATGAGAAAACTTATTTTAACAAAGCTACAAGAAAACATGTAAGAGAATTTATCATGGAGAATAATTTTGAGTTGAAAATTGAAAAGTTTAACTGAGACAACCAAGCAATTAGTATGAACTAAAACGGACCTTAAAAAATGATACCTACGTATAAATTCATTTAGTTCAAATTCCAACAAAGCTAAATAATAAAACTTAGCATGTTTAAGTATAGTCATGCATACATGTATATATCTACATTAAAATATCAAATCCATATGCACATAAAACATGAAAGCACAAAGTATTTTACAGTAATTAAATCATTAAGTTTTATAGTGTTTATCCATCGAAAAAATAGGCATATACCCATCACAAATTGACATGATACAATAAGTGCATTGGTTGGATTCATTATCACTTTTAACTGGAAAATGCACACACACCTACAGAAAATTTAGTACAAGCTTTGCTCATATAAATACACAAGTGGCATGAAAAGATTATCATCTCTAAATGTTTAATAACTATACAACTTCTAACAATGTTGTGACTCATGAAAAATAATCTCTTCTACTTTAAATCTCCCAATTCTCAATGCAAGACCTTCTATGGACTCTATTTTCTACATGTTAGCCTAATGAAATAAATTTATTCGAATAAGAAAATAAGAATGCTTATTGGCTCTACAACAATTAAAAAGGACTATCATCCCTTATAAGAGTTTTACTTTCGTGTATGGACGTATGGTCAAAGAGAATGATGAGAGGGAAAGAATTGTGAGGCTAAGAGAAGGAGGAGGAGGGAGAGAGGGGCAAAGAAGAGCCTTACCTAGGCGGAAGACACCTGTGCCGTCGAGCCGGAATGCATCGTCGAGGCAAAAACTAAAACAAATGCTAGCCTGGATTTGAGTAACATACGATCGCCATAGCTGTCCGATCATGGACCGTAGATTGATTGAACCGTGATCGGTTCTCCGGTTCCACGGTTGAACCGTTGGTTTGCTATGGTCTCCCATGATTTTCTAATGAGCCAATTTTTTGAACATCCCAGATCGGTGCAGTGATCGGTTCACGGTCGAACCGGTCGAACCGGCCGGTCCGGTCTGGTCCGGTTATAATAGCCATGCACATATGTAAAGAGAAAATGAGCAAGTACGTGCCTTTGTTAACTTGGGAAGTGAGGTAGTCAACTGACCTCCTTGAGGCTAGCTAAAGTCTCATATTTCTAGTATGTCTAGATTATATACTTTGCTATCTCACTACATATGAATGTATACGTAAACAGAAGGAAGAAAATCATGCAAAAATTGTAGTTTTATTTGATTAAAACATTTATGTATATGAAACAAAGTCCCATCCAAATTTTAATGTAAAAATACATGTAAATGAAATCAAATAAGTACATGACATTGTTAACCAGGGAAGTGAGGTAATCAAATGACCTCTTTGGGGCTAGCCAAAGCTCGCATTCCTGGGATATCAGGACTATAAACTTATTAACATTCAAATATATATAAAACTACACATGAATTAAGGAAAATAAAGCTTTACTTCACATACCTAAGCTATAAGCTCATGAAAACCTACATGTGATCATAACTTCTATCATTATAATCAATGTAATTGATTTATAAGATTTGGAAAAATAATTTAGATTTATTAGTGATAATAGCCATATATTAAGTTAATCAACACGCAAGCTTAACATAAAGGAAATTTCTTTTATTTAATTAATTTTGAAAAGAGATGAATACATGAAACCAAATGACACATATCATTTAATATGATTGGAAAGTAATAATAAGACATAAATACATGTTTCATTCAATCAAACTAATTCTTAAGGACAATCATCTCAAATAAAAGCATTTAGAGAACATCATGGCTTTTTAATCATCATTTTAAGCTTATGTTTCAATTTTATTTAAAGAAATGAGGGAAAATTTTCTTATATTAACCTATTCCCATGTTTGTAAATTAATTTGGTTTAATGAAAATTAATTAAGTTGATTTTATGGGTTAATTAAGTTATGATATGGATTAAATCAATTAATTAACCCTTGCCTATGTTGCCTTAAAGTAATTAATTAAATAATTATGAGCCAATATAATATGCATGGAAAATAACTTGTAATGATCCTAAAAAGTGAAAGGGCATAATGCAATTAGCTCATAATTAATAATTAATTAGGTTAAGGAACTTAATCAAGTACTTTTATAATTTTCCCACACATGTGGGCTAATTATAATTTATGTAGGATTCACTTAGGTTATTGAGCACCTAAGAGTCTAACCAAAACTTAATTAAAATCTGGAGTGATTTGGATTTTATATGATTAAGGTTTCAATTTAATTAATTAAGTAGTTTAATTGATTAATTAAGCCTTGATTAATTTGATTAATGAAATGAACTTAGGGAAATAGATTAGGAAGGAGGCCCTAACCTTATCACATGGGTCTATTCACTATTGAACAAAGATTAATCACTTAATTAATGTATTCTGTTCATGGGATTAACTAATCATTAGATTAGAGAGAGTAATTAGGGCTCAATTAATTAATTTCCCTAATTAAATAAGTAATAAATCCCAAAAAAATTAGAGGAAGCAGAGGTCATCCTCTTAAACAATCTCAAAACTTTTGGAATTAATTACTTGAATGATTAGATAGTAATTAAGCTAACTAAGTTTTTTTTATTAAACCCTAATTAAGCTCTAATTTTTGTTCAAAATTAATTAAATTTTTTTTGTTAAATTCTCATCTCAAATACATTTAAAATGAGTATTTATTTGAACTTTTATAATTTCTCTATGAATTATTATGATTTTCCAAAGTTTCAACCGATTTAAATGATTTTTCATAATTTTTATAAAGTCTATTAATTTATTTTATTAAAATGGACTATTTGAACTTCAAAATTAAATATCTCCCTATCCATAAGTCATTTAGGTTTGAAATTCTTATGGTAGGTGGATCTTAACTTCAACTTTAATGTTCAAAAATTTCAACTCAATCTGATTTGTATTTTTAGAGAAATTGATGAAATTTGATTTACACTAAAGCTCAAATTAAGCTGAAACTATTCAGTGAAATTTGGGGATTTTGAGTTTGTTGAATTCCTCTCAAAAATCGAATCCAATGAGCCCATATTTTCAATTTTTGGTTAAGTATTTTATTTCATGTATATTTTCAAAGTATTAGAAGATTTAATTAATTTTTAAAATAAAAAATTCCAAAATTTTCTACTTAACACAGTCAGCACCACGTGACGCTAATGTGGCAACGTGATGCCATGCGACACCTCACGATTGGATCATGCGGTTCCACATGGTGCTTGGTGCCACCACGCATTGCGGCGCATAGCGTGTCGAAACGAAGCGGAATGTGCCTGAATAGGGATCGCAATGCGCTGATCGGATTGAATGGTCAAGATCGATCTGCATGATCTGACAGGCTGAAATGGGTGGATCTACCATTAATCTCAGCCATCTATCTCACTGAATGGGAGATCGGACCACTGCTGCTACACGCAGTTCCCAGGCAATGAGAACAGCGGGCAGATGAATAGTAACTAAACAGGAAAATGGAATTTTTTATGAAATCTGAATGAAATCTAGGCCGAATGGGATCATTTTCATGGCGATCTTCGCCAAAAAACTTTCTGATTCACATGGGGATGATGTAAACTAAAAAATGCAGGGTTTATCTAAGAGAAATTCTAAAAATCATACATAAACTATCACACACAAAAGATCATAATGCCGGCTATGGTTCTTCAAAATTACCTCACCAGGGATGATTTTTGGCAGTGGTGATGCTCCAAACACACTCCTGAATACAAGATAAAGCTTCAGAATGGATCTAGACCTTTGTGTCCCTTTAGAATGATGTATCCACCAATGGCTACTATTTTCTCACTAAAATATACTTGATTTTGATGGTTTTCACTCCAAAATGAAGTGAGAATAGTTGCTGGTTAGTTTTGGGAGCTCTTGGGGACTGAAATGAGGGCAGGAGGAAGATCTCCGAGGCTTCTATTTTTTGTGTTTTTGGGATGGCAAAAAATCACCATTAATGGTGATGGGGAGATGGTGGGGAGGTGATGGCTGATTGGGGACCTTGGATTCTAGCTCCAAAGTCTTTCTTTGGGGCTGTGGAGTTAGTCTTCATTGAATGCAAGTGATGTGAAGGATTAAATGCAAGTGATGAGAAAGATTGAATAAGAATGAGTGGAATCCTATGTAGGGGAGGATCCATGAGATATTTGATTGGGTTTGGGATAATTTTGGGCTGATATCAAGTGGGTTTGGGTTGGGTTTTATGAGCCCAAGATTCCATGGGTTGGTTTCAATGGACTTGGCTCAATTTGGGTCATTTGGGTCATATTGGGTCATATGTCAGGATTAATTAGTCTAAATTAGGTCAAACTAAGGCTTAGGTTAGGTTCAAATGATGATTTGAAGTATTTTGGTATGATCAATTTGATTTAATTTGGCCTAGAATTGATTTTGGCTCATTTGGAATCAAATGGGTCAAATGGGTCAAGTTGACCAATTTGACCAAAATTGGCCAAATTGATTTGGAATTATAGGTTGATTCTTGTTCAATTGGCTAATTAAAAATGATTGTAGTCCTTGGTTTGAATCAATTTGGATTTAGGCCAAATTGACCCTTTAGGATAATTTTGGCTAAGTCGATTAATTGGGCAAGGTTAGTCCAATTGATCAAATTGGAGCTTTGGAAAAGTACAACAATAAACTTGGAATGATCCTCAACCATTGGTTACAATCAATTTGGGTTAAATCATGATTTGACCCAATTTATCTTTCAGGCCAATTTAGGTTAACTTGGGTCAAAGGGAAAATTGTGTTTTGTTTGACTCAATTGATGGTCAAGTCATGTTCAAGCATTAATCAAGGGTTGATATGAATCAATGATTTGAACCAATTTGGTGTAGGGTAAGTTTTGGCTAATTTTGGTGCATTTGGGCTAAAGAGTTGACTTAGTCAAATGACTAAGTTGACTTGGTTTGACCAAATTTATGGTAATTTGTCATCCTAGGGTGATCAATGGTCATGGTATGAGGCTTGGTTCAATCTAATTTGGATTGGATTGGAACTTGGCTCAAAAGAGTTCTTTAGGTCATTTTAGGTCAAATGAGCCTAAGCAAGTCAAATAGCTTGGTTTTAACTTGATTTAAGTTCGTTGAACTCATATATGAGCATAAGATTGAAATATAAATTCAATTGTAATCAATTTGGAGTCCAATGGATTTTGGTTCATTTGAAATTTTCAAGTCAAAAGGGCTAAGTTGGGCTTGACTTGGGTTGACTTGAATTTGGTTTGATGATTGTAGATTTCATTTATATTTGGGTAGGTGATTGAAGGAATGATTGATTCAAGAGAGAATTCATTATTTTTTGACTTGATTTGTGTAGGATTTAGCTAATCCAAATAATTAGTCCAAAGAGCTTTGGATTTTGATTTGATTTTGGATTTGGCTCGTGTCATTTCAATGAAGATATCATTTATATTTGGGAAGATAATCAAATGAACAATTGATTTATAAGAAAATCAATTGAGTTTGAATTGATTTAAAGGCAAATTTGGCTAAGCTCATGGGCATAGGTCCAAAGGGCTTAAAAGGGGTTCTAATTTAATTTGAGTTAGTTTGATTTAGTTTTGATGATTTGACTATAATTTTTTTTATATTTGTGAAGTTGATTGGAGATATAATTGATTTATAAAGAAATTAATCAAATTTGGGTTGAATTGGGTTAAGATTTGGCCAGGTTCATGGCGCCAACTCAAATGGCTTAAGAAGGATTTTGGGGTTTGGATTTGATCATGGGCTTAAAATCATTTGGAGCTATATTTGAATTGGGATTTGATTGTTTGATTAAAGGATTGAATTGATATTTGAGAAAATCAATTGAGTTTATGTGGATTTGTATTTGGCTAAGGCTAAGTCTATAAGATAAAATCATAGGGCTTAGAAAAGATTTTGAATTTGGATTTGATTATAGATTTCAATCATTTGAATTTGAATTTGAGGTTCAGTTTGAGATTAAGATTTTAATTAGATTTAAGAAGGTGCACATGGATTGAGTTTAGGCTATTGGATAGGTAATTTTCTTAAGTCCTAAGGCATAGCCTAATCCTATGATTAACCTTTCTAAGTCTTTAGGCTTAGGTCAAGTGTTCACCTAATCATTAGAAGTGTCTTTTGGCAAAGGACCTCTTAGTGTCTAGAAGAGTCCTAAGTCTAAGAAGATGAGCTTAAGAGCTCACTCTAAAAGTGAGGTCAACAAAAGGACCCCAATAGGTGTGGTGTAATTGACAAGGCACACCACACGTATTGGCATTGACTGAAACGATTAACAATACCCATAAGATTGCAAACAATAACATAAATAATCTATACCTAGACTCGAGAGGTAGATAGGATCACGATCTTAGTGCAATGCAGTTCTCTTTATGCCAAGGGCATAAGAAGGCCAGAAGGAATCCTCTAGGGATCTAGTACATGAACCTTCCACTAGGTAGGCAGGTTCAAAGTATCCACTAGAGATATGGATTTGAGTTTGATTGTGAATATGATTAGTTTAGTTATGTGTCCACTGGGGATAAGAATCTATAACCCACTATAGATCAAGATCAAATTAGTTTTATTTTTTTTTATTTTAATTGATGTAGAGGCATATCCGCTAGGGATATGGATTTGAATCTATTAGAGATTGGGAAAGTGAACCTTCCACCAGGGAAGTAGGTTTGGGCTATCCACCGGGGATAAGAGTTTGACTGGATTTCTTAAGGCTCCACTGGGGAGAATGATTTTGAATTGAGGGTACTCGTTAGGGACATAAGCCTCGTTGAATTTGTTAGATTTAGATTTTGATTTTGGCTCCACTAGGGAGACTAATCTGATTTGTGCCTCTCTGAGGAGAAGTTTGGTTTGTTCGATATGTTTTTGACTCCACTAGGGAGGTTGGTTTTGAATTTGGTTTGTTATAGACCCTATCGATGTGTGATGGACCTACAGAGAAGGGGCTGTGTTAGCCTTATCCTATCTCATATTTACATATCCAAAGGGATAGTCTACCAGCCACAAGATAGGACTATCCGACCTACGGGGTTGCCTTTCTATGTGCAATGACTGTGCTACAAAGAAAGCATATCAGAATTACATCTTTAAAGCATGGATCAACTGCTGGGTTGATCTATCAATGGCACAATAAATCAAACTTGACCTAGGGTGACTGCTGAGTGAGTGTCGCTGGGGACCTTACCTTAACTCAAGAGTAGTCTTGATGATTAATTTATTTTATATTAATTTGATTTGATTTGATTTAATTTAATTTAGTGTGCCATGCTGTGGACCCTATTAGTGTGTGATGTGCCCACTGAGAAGGGACTATGTCGGCCTTAGCCTATCTTAAATTTATAAGTCCAAAGGGGTAGTCCACAAGGGACTATCGACCTGGGGTTGCCGGTGTGCATGCTATGCTAGGAAGAAAGCATAGTAGACTTACATCTTCCAAAGTAGAGATCAGCCATTGGGTGATCTGTTGATGGCACAATAAATTGGACCCAAACTAGGGTTGATGTGCAATGGTTGTGCTTAGGAAGAAAGCGTAGCAGACTTACATCTTCCAAAGTAGGGATCAACCATTGGGGTGATCCATTAGATGCACAATGAATCAAACCTGACCTAGGGTGACTCGAGTGAATGTCATTTGGGGGGACTTATATGTAGTCAAGATTAATTTGATTTAATGGAGCCCACTAGTGTGCGATGAATCGCACTGAGAAGGGGCTATATCAGTCTTAACCTATCTCAGATTTATCGATCCAAAGGGGTAGTTTACTAGTCGAAGGGTAAGAATATCCGAGCTAAGGGGTGCCTTTTGGTGAACAACGACTGTATTAGAAAGAAGGCGTAGCAGACTTACATTTTCTGAAGCAAGGACCAGTCGTTGGGGTGACTCATTGGTAGCACCAATCGAACGACTAGAGTTTTTGTCATTGTACAATAGTCGTGCTGGAGAAAATTCATAGCAGACTTACTTCTTCCAATGCAAGACGGCCACCGGGATAACTTATTGGTGTCATAACAAGTTGAACCTGACCTAAGGGTGACTGCTGAGAGAGTGATGTGGGGGACTTATCTCAACTCAAGAGTAGTCAGATGATTTCTATAAGAGTTTTGCTTTGCTAAAGATAGGATGTGCAGGAAAGGTGCCATTGAGGGGTTAATTCATAATCCACAATATATATTTTGTTTATTTTATATTTTATGGACTCTATTGGTGTGAGGACCACTGAGAAGGGCTAATGTTAATCTTGACCTATCTCAAATTTGCTAGATCAAGGAAGAATCTATGCATCAACTGAACAAAATCTCCAATCATAGGGGTGGTTACTAGGAAAGGGGGACTATCCAATCCAAAAGTAACCCATGTAGTGCCTAAATGGGCTCGCAAAGGATGTGGCCCAAATAGAGTGCACTTGAGGAGGTGTCACTAGGGGTGTTATCACGATCCACGAAGAAAATAATGCAGTAGGTATTGGTGGCCAACTTAAGGAGAAAGCATAGAAGTCATACATCCTACCAAGAGTGGTGTATCCACGAGGGTGGAGTGTTGTCGGCATAGCAAACACTAATCAACCTAAGGTGCCCATCGGTGTGCGACAATCAATCTAGAGAGAAGGCTTGTATACTTTTATCTTCCTAAAGTAGAATTGATCATTGGGATAGTTTATCTTCGCCCGATGGTGCTATCCCACCTTCTGTGCAAATGTACTTAAGAAGAAAGCATAACAGATTTACATCTTCTAGAGTAGGGATCAACCACTGGGATGACCCATTGACGGGCAATATATTAACCTAGCCTAAGGGTGACTACTAAGTAGGGAGTCACAAAGAAGGATTGGACCTAGACTTGAAGTAGTTAGGAGGAAATGAGCTGCTGGGAAGCTTACCCTAATCCTCAACTCAACCGAGTCAGTTCATGGTAGCTAGTTGAAGAAGAAGGTGTAGCAGACTTACATCCTCTTGAATGAATCTAATATGAGGGTAGCTTACAGACTGCATAGTAAGGCCTACCATGCTAATAAGGCACTCGTTGGTGTGCAGCGGCCAAATCAGGAAAGAAAGAGTAGTAGGCTTACATTTTCTCGAACAAGAACCATTGGGGTGACACACTAATGGGGTAACACGTCAGCCCGACCTATAGCTAATGAATGAGTGCCATAGGGGGCATTATTCCATAACAAAATAGCCCAAGACAAAATATGTGTATTTGTTCATGTGTTTATGTGTAGTTTGTATTTGTGTTATGTTGATGGGGATATGATGCTGCTTGGGTTCCTTACATATACCCTAAACACATCGAAGTGTGGATGAAATGGTGTCACAAGGGCAATGTGATTCAACTAAGGAAGGATGTCGTTCGGGTTCTCTTACACCTAACTTAGTCGTGCTAGTCAAAATAGGATGCCTCTTAGGTTCTCTTACACCTATCCTAATAGCACTAGAGAATTGTGTGTAGTTTGTGTTTGTGTTATGAAGGATATGATACCACTTGGATTCTTTTACACCCATCCTAAATGCACCGTGGTAGATTCACAGATGAAAATTCTTTTAGTTTGAAGAGATTGAATTTGAAATGGAATTTTCATTGATGAATTTTATGGATAATATTTATTTAAGTAGAGCCCGTTGATCGAAAGCATCGGGCACTCTCCTTTATGGTTGATAAGTTGATAAGATCTTCCTGGTAGGCCTTTTCTATGACAAAAGGGCCTTCCCAAATGGGTTCAAACTTGCCTCCCATCTTGCGATGGGTAACAATTGGTCTCCTTAATACTAAAATAAGCTTCATACTTGAAAAGCTCTAGGGTGGATGTGGTGAAATATTTTATATCTCTGCCTTCATCTATCCCATTTTAGAAAAAGAGGATAAATGAAAATAAAAATATAAAATTCCTTATTGGGATGCCATATATATTCAGTTGTTCTTATTAGGGTGATCTGACATTAAGGAGAGGTGTATTATCCCAAAGGTAGAAGTCACCACCACAATGGACCTAATCACCTCAATAAGGACTTCCTAAGGACTATGGGTCTTAATGTATGTAGATTTTCTCCTACTTTACATGGAAAAGTAAAGTGGTTTATTTTAAACCAGTTCATTAAGTTCCTACAGGGGCATGCCCCATAGTTAATTACATCCTAAAATGGGATCCCTTAGGAATGCTCTCGATTAAGGTAAATGATCATTTTCTCAAAAGATTTTGAAAAGTTAGGACTATCAATCAATTGATTTATTTTTAGAAAGCCAAGTGGAATTGATCAAAAAGAGGGAGTTCTTATCAAAGCTAAATGAAAAAAAGTAGGGGATGCTTAAGATACTAGGAAGCCTAGTAAGCACCCCAGACTACCCTATGGTTGAGTTTTACATTTTTTGAAATTGAATTAATGTGTTTGAGTTGAATTTTTATTAGAATGTCAGGGCTTATAATTTGATGATGCAAGGTCACAAAAATGCCTAAGAGGTAAGGATTTAGGCTCATAGCCTACAAAGGGAAGTAGCAACCTTTGAACTTAAATCTAGGGAGCTTCTATGAGGGCCAAAAAGTATGACTTAAATTTAAGGCAAAAATGAGTATTTAGTTTACCTCCACAAGAGAGGATAAACCACTCGACTGTTGGACTTTCAACTGCCTGGGGGTGGCCGCCAACTAACTCCTCCTACGGTTTTAAAATATGTGAGCAAGTCATATGCTTTATGCAAGATAGCAAAGTTGTTATTTATTTAGAAAGAGACTAAGTCCTTAAACACTCTCCCTAAGAGATTAGATCATGTAAGGGCATGTTTTTAATGACTTAAGTCTAATGCAAATTTTTCATATATTTTATTTTTATTTTTGGACAATCAATTTGACACAGGCTTTAGGATTCTTTATGCCTAATGCAAGAGAAATTAGATTATTGGCCAAAATCAGCAAGATAAGGAGGTGTGTTTCCATCATGGCTCTCACAGGTCAAGCTAAGTTCTCTGGCAAAGGTGGAAGCCCTACAATCAAGAGTAAAATAATATGCTTTTTTATGCATGATGTTAGAAAAGAAAGTACACGTCCAGCTAAGGGGTTGCTAATTCTTTTATATTGATTTTAACTTAGACTTTAGATGAGGTTATGAGTTATTTATTTTAATTTTGAGTTGATTAATTTAGTGAAAGATTTATTTTT